>DF240991.1:0-95532 GCA_000507305.1 Breviolum minutum Mf 1.05b.01
GTGTGTGTGTGTGTGTGTGTGTGTGTGTGTGTGTGTGTGTGTGTGTGTGTGTGTGTTGGTGTTGTTGTTGTTGTTGTTGTTGTTGTTGTTGTTGTTGTTGTTGTGGGACTGAATCGTTTGCAAGCTTTGCAGGCGGTTTAAAACAAATCCTGAGGCCTGATGTTGTTCAAGATACAAAATCATAGATTTCGAGCAAACATCACTCTTGGCAAATGTACCAACGCTTTGCAACATCCCCTTTGAATTTGATGACATTGAATTCAATCATCTCCGTTGGACAAATCGTCCATTTTCACTTAAAAACAAACAAAACCTGTAAGGCGGAGCTGCTCCGGAAAGTTGCTCTGCAAAGTACGGTGTTTTTTGATGTGAACACGTGTACAAAATAAGCGAAGTTACCGTTACTTTGACTTTGCTTCTTGGGAATGTTTTCACGGAAGCGACTTCAACCTGAATGCGATGATTTGTAGGGTCCCACTGGAAGATGGAATGTTTTTTTCCACGTTTCCCATTTTGATTACAAGAAGGAATGCGTTTGCCGAGACTCCATATTCTAGCATACTGTCATGAATTCGCTGTAATACAATTTTTTTTCACAATAGCCGGTTCGCGATCAAGCAGTTGCGGTCAAGTTTGTGTCAAGACTTGTGCAATTCGGACATGCAATCCTATGATGGTTGGCCAGCCTCCTCGGTGCGGGCGGATTGTTTTTTTTTCGCCTTGTTTTGTTCCCTTCGGTTTTGGTGGTCTAAGTTTCTTCCCCAAGACAATCAGTTAATGTCTTGTCACCTTCACGATCCATGTAAGACCGCAGCCTACTGACTTGTGGTTTTGCAAGTAAAGTTCCACAACACAAAACCAACGAAAGTTTGCAATGTAGCGGACTCTCACTAACAGATACAAAAACAAAATTGGAAGGTATCTTGAACAAAAATCTCAGATTAATGACTATATTGGATTCGTGCAGTTGTGGGACGCACAATGGCTTGTGCAATCGTTGTCCGTTTCCTACTTTTAGACAATGATTTTTGTTGCTTTCTGTGTTGTGGTAATGGATCTCGTGTTTTTAGCAACATGGTTTTCATTGGTTAATCAGATCTGTTTGGGAATTTGTTGCATTTTTTAGTTCATGTTTCCATTTCGCAGCCTTTTTTCAATTTCGTGAAAATTTTCATGGTCCTACGTTTGTTTTTTCCTCCGGTGTTGTCCAGAGGTGTTTCAAGGGCCCAAGCAACTAAACTCGGGAAATCAAAAATATCCGCCTTACAAGTCCCCTCTCAAAAAAAAACGAGAAGATCATCAGCGAAATTTTTAGAGAACCTTAATTCTTCAAAAATGCTCAAACACATTTCCTTTGATTCTTGGTGACAAATGATGTTTCTTGAAATTTCTGGCAGTTTTAAACCTAATTCTCTTTAACAGTCGATGCCTTCAACCACAACAGTGTGATTGTTGTGCATTGTTTTTTTTCGTTTGGCCCGAAGCAGTCGCATGCAAAAACTATTTTTGAAAGCCTCGAAAAAGATTACACGCGCTGTGTAAACAAAGCTCTATTTCCTTGGCTTTTCGAAGTGTGGGGTTTGACTTCACTCACTGAACTGATAACCCCATGCATGTCCATCTTGTGCAGATGTTCAGTTGGTTGAACTCATGGATTTGTTTGATGTGTTGTTGCATAAGAATTTTCTCCAACTACCACAGCCATTTACATCATCGTGGTACCCTAAACAACCAGTGTTTAGTGGATGTTTGGTGAAACACCTATTTTCATGTAAATGATGTGGGGTCATCCAACTGAAACAGCCATTTTAAAGTGGATGTTTCGGATACCAGGATCGATTTCATATTGATATCATTTTTCCAGCTGTTCAGTGAGTGCGGAGCGGTAGCACTCAATTGTTTGGCGTCATGTGTACGAATGAGTAAATGAGAAACTGATACGGACCGATATTAATCTGAGCAATTTTCCAATCTTCATATTCACCAAAAGTCGCCTGTAAAAAGTCCGATTGAATTCAACGCTATGTTTTCTGCATTTTTGTTCAAGACGCTCGCAAGATTTGACTTTGAGCACCTTGCCAGCGTGAAGCAACAGCAAAACTGGATGAATGCAACAACAAGTCCGTTTGTCAGAAATCCCCTTCATTTTCTACTGGAACACTGAATTTGGACCCAAAGTCCATCAAAGCCCAGGAAACTTGTAGATTTGTAGAAAACACTCATTGGTAATCTGCAATTCTGTCTCGGGGAGAATCTTTTTTCAACAGTTTGCGAATTCAACATGACGTTCCTGCTAAACGCACTCGTTGTGGTGGGAGCTGGGAGCTTAGCTTTGATGCCTTACGTTTGGCTTAGTGAAGACTCATGAGACTCTCGTATTGAAAATCTGTGAGGCCATCATTTTGAGCGTCTTGCTCATCATGCTCGTCAAGCTCGTCAGACCAAGTCATCAAGCTCAACCACAGCCTGAGACCGACTTGGAGCTGGGAGTGGCAACCTCGAAGACGGGAAGATGGGAAAACGGGAAGTGAAACGATTTTGGGAGCCACACATCGGATACGTCGGATATCTTTGACACCAAGGCGCTCCCAGCTGCTACGATCCTTGTCACTTCCAATTCACATGTGTGGGCAAAGCAAGAGGTGTCACAAGTGTCACACTCACAGGCCGGCACATGACTTTGCAGTCAAAGAATGTCAAAGACAGATTCGCATGAGTCAGGTGTGATTTCAGTTCTAGGTTGTTTGCCGATAGCGAATATCAAGAGGCTGAGAAGCTTCTTGGCTTTGTGCAAATGCTGCAGGTTTCAGTTGACTCCAAAAATCAAACTTCTTCGCAGTCTTCAGGCGCTGTAAGATTTTTGCTGTGGGACTTGATATTTTGAATCTGAAACATAGCGACATGATGCGACATGTGGCATAGCAGTTTATAGCATTTGGACGTGTGCTTCAAGCCAAAGGTGGCGGCGTCTTCCAGGCAGAGCCAGGCAGTTCGGAGGAATCTTGGTGGAATCTAAACAGATTCGGTCTTTTGAATTCGTAGTTTGTCCTAGCGTTGTGAAGTTGTTCGGGTAGTTTTTGATCGCTAAGGAATCCGATCAAGGCCGGCTTCACTCGCCTACCAGTACAGGCACCCTTCCCAAGAGTTTTGTTGGAGTTAGCAGCTGGTCGTTTGCTTGTTCGAAACGTTCAGGCATAGCAGTGTTACCCCGTGCTGGGACTTTGCAGTGCAATGCTTTTGAGGACCAGCAAAGCTGCTTGTCTAGGGGTACTTCACTAGGGCTTTTCTCAAGTTCGTTTCTGGCATGGACATTGATTCAGGGATGGATTCAAGACCTGAAAAAACCGGGGGACGGATTTTGATATCCTGTAGTCAACCAACGAAGTCAGCAGTTGTCTGAAACTTTCCAACAAATCAACGAAACATGTGCTGATTCCAGCAGATCACATGCCGTACAGTGCCTCTCAGTGTGTTGAGTGCATTGGTGCCATGTGCCGTCGATTTGACATTCGAAACACGCACACACTCACAGACTTATACATACTTGTACTAAATTTAGGAGACTTTTCAGTGTCTGGGTTTGCATGTCAAATCATGAGGGGAAGCAAACAGCTTTTCATCAACTTTTTGGTCAGGAGGTGAAGTTGTCAAGTAAAGAAGAGAGTGCAGCCAGCGTTCTTACGCAAGTGAGGGCCTTAGTCAACTACATATACAGCATCATACAGACACTAAAGACGAGTTGCCTCGAATTGCGGCCTGACTTGGGGCAAGTTTCTGATTGCTTAGGTTCCAAACCAAGAGATTTCTTCAGGCACAGACGTGGTCTTGTGTTTTTTTGTGAAATTCCGTCCATGGTGTGCAAGGGGTTTGTAATCCAGCATGGACGCAGGTGCTGACGCCTTCCAGGGTGAGGTTGGTACTTCAGAGGAGGAGCGGGAGCAGATTGGCCAAACTGTCCCATTGCCTGACACCACACCATCCATCGACCTAGACCTGTCATCGCCTCGAATCTCAAGGATTTTGACGAGTGTCAACCACGCTCGCCGAAGGGTGCAGGCACAATGCAGTGCAATCTGTCAGTATTTGATACTCTTTTGAAGTTCAAGCCTTTCAATTATTTTGAAGTTATATAAATCGTGTCTACGCTGCTTCAATCAAAAGTTGTTTCAACACGCCCCTAGAGCACACCCCAGGCAATCCCCCAAGCCAATTATGAAAGAAATCCCTCTTTAGCCTTTTGGTAAAGGTTTAGGGGTGTGTTCCAAAGGTGTGTTGAAACAATCTTTGACTTAAGCTCTTGAAGCAATCATATTCATTTGGGTCTTGAAATGACCCTTAAGCTGCAACTTGTCAGGCATTGCAGCCTTGCCTTCAAATCTGCAAAGCAGTACCCTAGAGGCTGAGGCAAGCCGAACAGTTATTAAGAGTGCGACTTTTTGATAGGTCTGGTCTGTTTTTTTTATTATACTTTTGCCTTTTTGCGGATTGCGGCATTGTGCTTTTGCGGCTTTTTTTGGCTCTTGCTTTTTTCTCGGCTATCAAAGCTGGTTTGCCCTGTCCTCACATCATACTGATTCATCATGAACATATCCATGCTAAACACTGATTGCCGAAAAGAAGTACAATAAGAACAAGTAAAGCCTTGCTGCCAGAAATGATGATGATGGTGTTGATGACATTGACGGCTTTTGCCGCTATGATGGCTATACTAGCTATCGTGGTTTATGTGCGGTTTGCAGCTTTTGGGAAAGAGGAAGTTGAAGAATGCAGCAACAAGAACAGAAAGCAAGCCTGAGTAGCAGCAACAACAGCAACAACAGCAACAACAGCAGGCCACAACAGCAACAACAACTTGAAGGAAAAAGCAGAACCACCACATCATCATGATCATCATCATATCCACCATCCATATTGAGCTACAGGCAAAAAGGTTCAGCTCTTCGTCTTTATGCGGGGTGGTCTTTCTATTCATGATTTGATCAAAGGCCTGTAAAGAAAAGCCGGATATATTGTCCATCATCCACCATCCATATCCATCATCCAGAACCATTATTATCATCATATCCACCATCCATCATCCATAATCTGCTGTCTTCATCCATCATCATCATCATCATCATCATCATCATCATCATCATCATCATCATCATCATCATCATCATCATCATCATCATCATCATCATCAAGCNCATTCGTCTTCATCCATCATCATCATCATCATCATCATCATCATCATCATCATCATCATCATCATCATCATCATCATCATCATCATCATCATCATCATCAAGCAGGAGAATCAGACAATGCAGATAATGCAGAAAGAAAGGACAAACAAATCACCATCAAAAAACGAAAAGAAAACATAAATTTGGGTCTGTTAAGAAGTGTTTAAAGGAACTTAGAAGCTCTTGTGTCGTGGGCGATTGGAATCTGTTTCACTGAAGTGAATGATGAGTTACGACGATGCACTCAACAGGAGAAGTTGTTTGGTGCTCACTTGAGCCTGCTCGTTTTTTTCCTTTCGCATTGATTCAGGAGGCCACAGAGTCATCACCAAGTGTCGATAAAAGTGCAACCAGTATTCTTACGCAAGTGAGAGCCTCGGTTCACCACAGATACACCATTACACAGCCACTACAGATGAATTGCTTGGAATTGCAGTCTGACTTGGGGATTCAGTCAGGCTGCAACAATTTGCAAAAACAAACAAATTTGACCAAGCGAAAAGGTATTTAGTAAATTTCTGATGGCACAAGAAGCTTTGCCTGCTTAGGTTCCAAACCAAGAGATTTCTTCAGGCACAGACGTGGTCTTGTGTTTTTTTGTAAAATTCCGTCCATGGTGTGCAAGGGGTTTGTAATCCAGCATGGACGCAGGTGCTGACGCCTTCCAGGGTGAGGTTGGTACTTCAGAGGAGGAGCGGGAGCAGATTGGCCAAACTGTCCCATTGCCTGACACCACACC
This sequence comes from Breviolum minutum Mf 1.05b.01, assembly GCA_000507305.1. Classification (NCBI taxonomy): domain Eukaryota; class Dinophyceae; order Suessiales; family Symbiodiniaceae; genus Breviolum; species Breviolum minutum. The sequence continues at coordinate 5,968 of DF240991.1, forward strand.
ATCCATCGACCTAGACCTCATCGCCTCGAATCTCAAGGATTTTGACGAGTGTCAACCACGCTCGCCGAAGGGTGCAGGCACAATGCAGTGCAATCTGTCAGTATTTGATACTCTTTTGAAGTTCAAGCCTTTCAATTATTTTGGCCCAAGCTGTTTTAAGTTCTTGAAGCAAGCAATTAGATTCATGTGGTGCTCGAATTGACACTTAAGCCGCAACTTGTCAGGCGTTGCAGCCTTACCTTTCAATCTCCAAAGCAGCATCCTTGAGGCTGAGGAGAATGAATGAAGACTTGAATTTTCATAGCTCTTGTGTCGTGTGTAATTGACTCGTTTGTTCGCTTTGCTCCCTAGGAGGCCACAGAGTCATCACCAAGTGTCGATAAAAGTGCAGCCAGCGTTCTAACGCAAGTGAGAGCCTTGGTGTTGGATTTGTCTCGAGTCAAAAGTGGCTTTTCAGCGCTGTCTCTTTGGTGTGGTATCTTGAGGTTCCAAATGAGAAGTCCGCAGGTGTGCTTCAATGATTCTAGATCTTACATGGAGTCCAGTTTCAAGACAGAATCTAAGCAAGGCATATTTTTGTTTAAGAGAGATATCAAGGATGAGGGTCTAGTCCTGACATTAAGACAGACATGTCCAAAATCCCGTTGTGCAGGCGGCGAAGTCGTCGTGGAGCCCAGTTTCGAGGACATATTGACATGATGATTTTTGATAGTTTATTGCCTTGACTTCTCGTCACTTAAGTTTCTCGAGTTGCTCAAGCCAGTTAAGCCTAAGATTCATTGATAGACTTAAGCGTAGCTAGAAGCCAAAAGACACTAGAATCACTGCAAAGCCATGGAATTGACTGAGTGACTCCCTTCACACTTTGCGTTTGAAGACTCGATATCACATTTACCTCATGTCTGCCTGGGCCGTAGAAAATTCTGAATTTTTCATTCTCTTTTTCCGGCGACTTGTGACAGGAGGCAGCTGAAGAAGCTGCTTCTGATCAACACGATGAAGGCACGAAATTTCTTGCCTTGATTCTTGATATTCTGGATGAAGTACAAAGACGTCACACGACTTCACCTGAAAAAGTAATTTGACATAGAATTTCATCTTCTTTGACACACATTCCAGGTTCGAACATCTCAGAACACATTGGATGGTGATAGTGTGAATTCATCTCAGGAGACCCAGATCCCGCACTGCAGAGCAGTGTTCCTAAGGCATTGGCTACTTGGGGGTGTGAAGGTTGGAAATTTGTGCATACCGGTGGATTTTCAGTTTCAAGTTGATACTCCTATACCTTCACCTTTTTGCAGAGAAAATTTGGTGAAGTTGATTGCAACAGTCAATCCTATATAAATCCTAATTAACATTCCCTCCCTTACGAGACCGGACAAACACTAGATAGATAGAAAAATCAATTCACAACAGTCTTTCATTGTCTTTTTATCACTTTGAACATCTCTATACAATTGGATCTTCCCAATTGAGTGGCTCTGACTGACCAAAGATTTTATCTTAGGTTGGGTCACTTGTTGGCTTGATGTTTGCACTCGCCCTTTGAGTTCGTGTTCGTCATCCTCAACTTTTTCGTCGTTGTGGCAGCGTGCCAAATGAAGGATGTCAGCCTCGTGTCAATTTCTGATTGCTGAAGCTTGGCTCGTTGGTAGGCAGAGGAAGCAGAGAAGCCTCCAGGCGAGTCGCGAGTCGTGTATCTCTTGTAAAGATGAGTGTGTTTATGCTAGCAGATAGCCTGCTGAATCTAGTGAAGCTTGTTTTTTGATGTAGTTCCTGCAATCATTTAAAATGCAACATGTGGATGTTGTTTCGAAAGGAAAAAGGAATGCTAAAATGAGTCTTTTATGGCGATCTCTGGGGATAGCGGTGAGCCATGATGACGGTAGGCACCGTCAGCCCCTGTGAGGTGTAAAAGGCGGCAAAGCTGTCACCATCATGGAGCGAAGTTCCTCAGAGGACGGTGGTTTTGGGGGAAAAATCCGTGGAAACTCGTTCGGAATCTCGTTGTCCTCTTTCGATCTCGTCTTTTGATCTCGTTGATCTGCAGGAGTCGGGCGAACGGGTCGGTTCTGAAGAGGAGGAAGGCGAACATCTACAGTGTGTGCAAGTTGAAAGAAAGTTCATCCTGCCACAGAACAAAGAATCCCAAGTTTTTGAATCTTAAAAGTGATGGAAGCAAACAAGCCAAACACTTTTTGAAGCCTGAACACTTTAGAATCCAATGTATTGATGTCAATACTATGTGTGTTGTCTTTTTGCGGTGTTTTGCACGTCGAGGTGGTATACAATGTGGTGATCCGTTCGAGGTTGGCAGACAAATCCTGCAAAGTGATACTTTTGGGGTAAGATGTTTAGAACTGAAGCTCGTGATCGGTTTGGTATAATTTCATGGTATGTAAACATTGATTGATGTAACTTACATGGAGGAATGCAGGTCATCAGCTCCATGGATGTGAAAACGAACAGCTTCTAGCATGCTTTACCCCATTTCCGCATTGCATTGATGTTTTGTATATTTTAACTCTGCCTTTTTACTCTCTGAATTGTTGAATATCATTGAACAGGAGGGCAAGGCGAAGATTTCGCTTGCAAATTGCGACAAGATCTTAGACAACCTATATCTTGGTGGGGTTGAGGCAGTAGGAGACCATGATCAGCTCACTTCTCAAGGAGTTCGAGCAATCTGCGTTTGCTGCCGAGAGTTTGAGATCCCGTCCAAGAGCTTCGTCCCGACCATTGAATACTATCGGGTCGATGTCGAGGATATGAGCAAAGAACCGCTGGAGTTTTTTCTAGAAGAAGCAACAGAGCCCTTGCGCAGTTTTTTTTATTCCTTTCAAATTTTTCCTGTCAACTTTTTTTGAATATTTTATTATTTTATTTTACTTTTTTTGCTTTGTGTAAAGGGCCAATGGATGATGGCGACTCTTGTACAACGATAGCCCAATTTTGACACAAGTCTTCAAATCGCACCTTTTCACATCTATTCACATCTATTCACATCTATTCACCGCTATCCATGATTCTGCTCAGGATTTCATTCATTCATGGCACTCACAAAACGTGCCGGTTCTCGTCCATTGTCGAGCTGGCGTTTCCAGAAGTGCATCCGTGGTATTGGCCTACATGGTTCGCTTTGCAAATTTCAATTTGAACGATGCTTTTGTGTACCTCCGGGCAGCCAGACCTGCAGTCACACCAAATCTGGGTTTCATGGAGAAACTGGTTGCTTACGAGGACATGGTTTTTTTCGCGCACGACATTGCGTCAGCGAAATGTATCGAAATGTCAAAAAAGTAGTGTATCATTAAAGGCTTATCAAAAGTTTTGGTAGACTAGGTCAATTCTTCTCGAATGGCCACGTTCTGTGTTCTTTTTGAAAAATTTGGCAGGAAGAGATTCATGAGGGTGAGGGCACCATTGATACTCGCAAATACGAGAGCTGGTTCACTTTCCAGGCTCGAGAAAGCTGCTGAAGTTTTTTTCTATGATTTCATGTATTTTCATTGATTTTCTTCATCCTACAGCAGCAGCATGAGGCAAAAGGTAACATCAAAAAAGCATCATTCCTAGGGCGGTGCAATTTGTGAAAAGACGTTGTTCCTCTACGTCACCCTTGCGAGGCTTCATCTCCTGTAGCTATCCCGGACTTAAAGCCGGATGAAGTTTGACAGGTGGTGTGCAACTGAGAAAGCTGTCATGGGAATGTAGCTCTGAAATAGTGCTTACTATCCCTGCGTGTTGAAAAATGTGCCTTGGGCCTGGGGGTCTTGGAATTCCTGTGTATTTTTTTAGAGCTAGTCAAAGTTGTTTGGTAGACACAAAACAGAGAATGTGTCTATTTGAAATCCACAATCTCAGTGGAAGTTGCATCAAAAAGTTCAATGTGCACCAGTGAAGTGAAACACAAAAAGATTCATCATTGATTCTTTCTCTTCCCCATTGGACTTGCTCAGGCAGACAGCGCAGACATTATTGAGAGATGTTGGACCATGCCAAATTCTTTTTCCAAAGGTCCAAAGTAGCCTCTTAGATTCAAGATCCATTAATGTCATAAAGCAACGGACCCGCTTCTCACAATGTTTGGTTTCAACTTTTCAGCACATCTAACATCAGATGTAGAGTCACTAGCTAGGTATTCTTGACAAAGTTACACATACACATTTGACATAGTATGCTTTGGCCATGCCACCCAAAAAGCGGCCAAGTGCAGTTATAAAGGCATCAGCAAAAGGCAGGGCTCACCTTGGTTGGGTTTTGGAGGCTAGGATTCCGTATGATTCCACATGCCCAAAATGTGAAGAGTTGGATTCTAAACATCCAGCTGTCCATTACAGCGACTCAAAAACTTTTAAAAACTTGATAGAGCTAGGAGTGGATCTCATGGTCCCAAGCTTCTCAGGCCGCCCAAAAGGGAAGTCGCCCAAAGCTCCAGAGGTTCGATTGATTGACCTCTTCAGTGCTTAGGGTTTTTTTGCAGATGTGTTGAGAGTTGGAACGAGATCTTTCCGAAGTTTCTGACAGGAAGCTCAGTCGAGTCCCTCAGGCTGGGTGCATCACTCACGGCTTTTTCTCACCCGATTCCGTTACCGTGGCCATTTTTTTCCTTGCTGTATTCGAAGAGTAATCAGATGCTTTTGAAGAGCACCACATAATGCACGGCGATTTCACTAAAATTGTTCAAAACATTTCACGCAAAATTGACATGGGGAGGTGTTGCTCACCGTGCGGCTGCAGGGTTTGGATCCTGAGGGTATGAAGAAAATCAGCAACGTTCATGATGTTGGTGTGCCTCCAGCTGTTTTTTTGACAAGTGATGGTAATGGTGTTCATCAATGTGTCTCCGAGTTTCCCTTTCAATTTGCATGATCAGAAACTTGCTAGACCTAAGCTCAATGTGATCATAGAGTTTATTCGAGCATAAACAAAGGAGTCAAATTCCTAGTTTACGTGTTTCAAGTTTCAAGAAAAACCGTTTTTCTCTAGTTTACTACTGCTTCGAAAGGCATTCTTACTTTTACTTTGCCTCATCTTGCCTCCACTTTCTTGAGGCGCTGTTTGGTGCCTGAAGAAGTCGTAGACGAAGAACTTCAACAAGATACTAGCATCATAGGCTCTGAAAATCGTTGACTTGTGGACTTGCAGACAAATCGCACGTGATGTCGTTTTTTGCACACAGGAGAGGGAACAAGAGCTGCAGTACTTTTTCATGAGCCTTCCTTTGACACTGCTGCGGTGTTATTGGAACCCGGTGGCAAGGCAAGAGGTCGGTGCAAAACGCACGTAAGCCATATATTGATCCAATTTGTTTGCATTTTTTGCATTTTTTATTTGCTGGCATATTTGGACAAACGTAAGCTTTTCGGTTCTTTTATCTTTTGAGAGACAAGAACAATGCATAAACATGTGTCCACATGGACCCTTGTGTGACAAGGAGTTGAAAGAGACGAACAGCACAGGCAGGGCACAGAGATTGACTAAACTGACTAAACGTGAACATCTCGTGGCCAAAAAAATCGTACTTCGCCATTGAAATGGAATGCTTAGATGGGAAGCCATCTAAACACATGTTGGAAGCAAGCACACCCTGGCAAGCTTGGATCTTGTGAAATCTGCAGTGGAATTCTGTGCCAGAATTGGAGATGCTGTACTTCGTCACGGAGGCAGAGGACAATCAGGCACACATGATCTTGTGATTTGTGTAGGTAAATACTTTAAGATTTGGGTGTGCTGCGAGTGTGCTACAGTGCTTGATTCTTGAGAGTTGTGATTTAAGTGTCGCACTTGACAGGTTGAATTTGAGCTTCCAGCGAAAAGATTCAAGCAGAGTTTGTCGCGTGGTGGAGAGGCTCTCAGAGATGTAGAGCTAGGTTTGTGACAGACATAATATCATAATAGTGTGCAGTGTTGGCGGGCAGAATGCTCTATTAAGTCATGAGAGAGCGAGAGATTTGAGCATCAGACACTTCGTCATTTCTACAGATTTTTTGGAGAATGAAATCAAAAAAGGAGAGTTCCTTGTGAAAGCTGACAGCACGCGTGGACAGATCTTCGCTGTCAGTTCGAACGGCAGGTCGCAGTTCCAGCTGGTGAGGCATTCACCCTCAGGCGAAGCGAACCGGCTTTGCTGATTCCATGGAATTTAGAATGTCAGGATCATAGGATCCATATTTTATGCAAGATTCCAGTCCCAGTAAAAAGTGTGAATTTGTACAAAACGTATGTTCGACAGAATACGTCAAAAACTGGTATATCTACATTTCGGAGACCTTGGCCTTGGACGGCTGGAGACCAGGAACAAGAGTTTGGGCATCTCCGCAAAGCTGCTGGCCATTGTGCCACGATGAGAATCCTTCGCGGCCACGGCGGTATTTGTTTCACCCGGGGGTTGAATCATTGAGTCATATTGAGTCGTACAGACACGACGTCACGGGTAGGTTGTACATCTTACTGCAAAGCTACCTTTCCTCTGCCAAAATTCCTTGAGTTCTGACTTTGATCAAATCTTCCATCTAAATTCTTGTTTGAGGTGTCGTAAACTCAAAATGCTCCATGTCTTTTTCCAGTTGTAGAGTCATGTCATGCTTTCAGACTGCAACCATTGACTGGTTGAAATAAGAGGAAACTAAGCTGAGGAAATGTTGGCCGCTTTAATAGATTTTTGTATGATGAAGTGGTATGTAGCAGTGTAATTCAAGGGGAGGCAATGATATGCGCGCGATTCAATTCGGTGCAAAACACTTTGTCGTCGGATTTGATGACGGACTTGATGCCCACATGGACTGTAAGATTCGAGGTAAGACAGTCTTTGCTGGCACACAAGTACACGTTCCCGCCAAGCCATTTTACAAAGCTGGTTCCGTTGCATCCAACAAATCCTGGTAATGCCTTACTGCCAAGATTCCTTAAGGCAATTTTTCTGGATTATCACGAAATGTCAGGAAATATCACGATGTATTCAGAATGCTGACAGTAAAGATGCAAAGAAGGTGGGTCATTGGATACAGTAGATAAGAGCAAAAAGCGAAAACCAGGCAAAGTTCTGAAACGGATTCGTTTGAGATCACACGCGTGCAGCTGGCTAAGATGCAGATGCAGCTTGGCCCAGGCATGACCTGTCCAATGGAGTGAAGAGAATGAGAAGTTCAGAAAGGATTTTTCCTACGAGACCAAGTGAGGTTACTAGATTTTGAATCGGGACACTCCTCCGCCTTATCGCCCTCCTAGTCTTCTATGCTGCTACACCTGTTTCTGCAAGGCTAGTGATCAGGGCTGGGCTGTTGGCCTCTGGAAAAAGTACTGCTACTGCTACTGCTACTGCTACTTCTACTGCTACTGCTACTCCTACTCCTACGCCTACGCCTACGCCTACGCCTACTCCTACTCCTACTCCTACTCCTACTCCTACTCCTCCTACTACTACTACTACTACTACTACTACTGCTACTCCTACTCCTACTCCTACTCCTACTCCTACTCCTACTCCTACTACTACTACTACTACTACTACTACTACTACTACTACTACTACCACCACCACCACCACCACCACCACCACCACCACCACCACCTACTACTACTACTACTACTACTACTACTACTACTACTACTACTACTNCTACACGGCCAAACCAGCCTCTGCTCTTCTTGTTCTTTGCTACTCCAGTGACCATCTACCTGACCTTCTACGTCTTGGGATCCCTCAACGTCATCTGAGAGTAGAATTTTCATTCTTAGATTGAAGGGATGTGATCCCGGGCTTGACAAAAAAATGCTTTGCGGTGCTGCTCCCTCTCAGGTTATCATCAGGTTGCACAGCTTTATCTAGGGATTATGGATACCCTTTGACTTGTTGGAAGATGTACCTGAGAAGTTTGTATCTTAAGTAGTAGCATGTGAGACTCAGTGAATTTTGTTCAGAGAGAGCTCCTTTTGCCGCAGGTCAGGCCGGTTTTTACCCCCAGACATTTCGTAGTTGCCCGCCGCATTTGCCTTTTTGAGTCTGCAATGGCATATTCGTCCAGTGGTCGCTTGGCTTTTGCCGGTGTCGCCGCCCTTTGGGTATGGGCTGCCAGCACTGCCTTCGTCTCCTCAAACAACGGTGCAAAGGCTTTGCGAGGAGTGGAGAGGGGCTCCAATGCTGAGTACACTCCTTTCGCAGCAGCACCAGAGATGGGAGAGCAGAATGTGCGCAGTGTGAACTCTGGCATGCAGGCCGTGCTGCTGGCAGGGGTTGTTGGACTTATGGCAGGTCTTGCTCCAGTTCGCGCTGAGGAAGCAGCTCCTGCGGAAGCTGCCCCAGCACCAGCAACAGAGTCCAGCTTCTCTTTCGAAAAAAAAAAGGAGTCGACCCCTTACACCGACGTACCAAAGTCCAAGTTTAAGAAGACCAAGAAGGTGACCGCGAGTGCCGCCGTGAGCGAGGATGACTCTGGCAAGAAGAAGCGAGTCATCATTTCCCCTGCTGATGAGTTGGATGAGGATGAGCTGTCCCCTACACGGCCAAACCAGCCTCTGCTCTTCTTGTTCTTTGCTACTCCAGTGACCATCTACCTGACCTTCTACGTCTTGGGATCCCTCAACGTCATCTGAGTCGCTCGCGCGGCGCAGTTTTCCCAGCTTGTGATATGTCTCTTACGGCGAGCAGAATCGTTAAAAGATAGCAGCAGCCAATCTTCGCAGATTTAGAGCAAAGCCAACCACTATCAAGGGTGTTTGCTAAGTTCAATTCTAGGTTGCCGTTTTTTTTATTTGTGGAGCGAATCAAATTGAATTCACATCGTTTTGTTGATGTTGAAGCTCTTGAAGTAGGGCTTCCTGCTCGTTTCGCTTAGGGTTTGACAGATAGGTCGGAACAGATACACGGTTTGCTGACAACCATTTTTGAATCCTCTGAATGCAGTGTTCAAAGGTCAGGGTCTGGAGCCATAGGAACCAAGCCTCTTACGCAATGGCATATTCGTCCAGTGGTCGCTTGGCTTTTGCCGGTGTCGCCGCCCTTTGGGTATGGGCTGCCAGCACTGCCTTCGTCTCCTCAAACAACGGTGCAAAGGCTTTGCGAGGAGTGGAGAAGGGCTCCAATGCTGAGTACACTCCTTTCGCAGCAGCACCAGAGATGGGAGAGCAGAATGTGCGCAGTGTGAACTCTGGCATGCAGGCCGTGCTGCTGGCAGGGGTTGTTGGACTTATAGCAGGTCTTGCTCCAGTTCGCGCTGAGGAAGCAGCTCCTGCGGAAGCTGCCCCAGCACCAGCAACAGAGTCCAGCTTCTCTTTCGAAAAAAAAAAGGAGTCGACCCCTTACACCGACGTACCAAAGTCCAAGTTTAAGAAGACCAAGAAGGTGACCGCGAGTGCCGCCGTGAGCGAGGATGACTCTGGCAAGAAGAAGCGAGTCATCATTTCCCCTGCTGATGAGTTGGATGAGGATGAGCTGTCCCCTACACGGCCAAACCAGCCTCTGCTCTTCTTGTTCTTTGCTACTCCAGTGACCATCTACCTGACCTTCTACGTCTTGGGATCCCTCAACGTCATCTGAGCCGCTTCATGCTGCGAGCTCATAGCAATTCTTTTTCCGTTTCCAAGAATCAACTGTTAACACCTTCGGTGCTGGCAAAAAAAGCGTTCTTGTCTGTTTGTAGATTGACTCATAGACAGATGCAAACACAAATATTCAGCATGTCAATAGTGGTGCTGATTCAACAAGAGATGAGTTGCCAGTGTGGCCCTAAGTCTTTAGGATATGACTTTTGGTTTGCGTTGGCAATACATGATTCCGTACCAGGTGGAAGCCAGCCTCAGAAGAAGTGGAACGCTGAGCGAGCTGTTCCCAAGAAAGCTACAACCGTTTTGTGGGACAACATATCATTAGACTGCTACAAGAGAAAAAAGACAGATACAATCAAACTGGAACAATGTTATAAGACAGGTGTCCTCAGCCCTTATCTCAACATCCCAAAATTCATTTTTTTGGTTCTCTTTCTCAACAGTTCAAGGTTGCCCAAGTACCTGGTCCGCATTGCTGCTGGTTTCGTTCTGGGTGAGATCATGGGCCCAGCCACCTTTGCAGGCGGATTTGATCCATGAATGACAAAATATGTTTCCTTTTGTCGAATGCAGGTGGTTGGCCATTTCTGTTCGCCTACACCGCAGTTTTTGTCTCAGGATTTGATGTCAGTGTGTATATAGAGTCGTGTCTGAATTTTTGCTCTTCTCAGGTTGTCTACTTGATCTCCGTTGAGTGCTACAACTGGCTTTTGGTTTTGGGATTTGAACATGGAGGGTTTCGAACGGTTCCCACGGTTCCAAAGTCTTGATACATCGCGTTGTTTCGTGGAGTTTCACCGCTCTCAGCCAGGTACTCCCGACTGACGGCGTGCGTTCTGGAGCCTCCTCCTGTTAGGCCGAGCACAATGTTGCATCAAATAGACCGGGAAACACCGAAAATGAGAATGAGGATAGAAAAATGGAGCAGAGGGGAGCTATATAAATATCTTGAACTTTCAGGAGTTGGAGTTCCAAGCATGTGACAATTTGACGCAATTTGACACTGGTACTCTGCTTTGTGTCACATGTTGAGCCACCTAATTGGCCAGCCATATCAACTTTTCTCGTGGTCATGTCGTGTGATGTCTTGCGAGGGCACAGCGTTGGGCACTTTTTCTCGTGAGTGCTTCCATTCTCCTGGCAGCGCATTGCAGAGCCTCAACCTCACAGATTAACGACTCAGCTTTTTTTTGTTGAAGGTATTGAAAGGTTTGATGTGAACGATATTTAAGATCTCTTGAAACTGACTCTGTTGTCAACTCATTTTGTCCGCCGGTGCTGATCATTTCATTCTGGCCTAGGTGTTGACGGGCATCTTTGAATGTGCTGCTGTTGGACACCTGAGAAGCTTCAAAGCTCGAAGAACTGCTGCTGACGAAGAATCTAAGCTTTTCCAAGGTCACACTCTTGGTGCTGCTGCTTCTGCTGCAAGGTGAGCCCAACATCCGATGTGAGAATTTTGGAGGAATGTCGCAGAATGTCGGCACGTTTTTGATGCATGTTTGGGAGGCAACATCAGGCCAGAGGATGGCTCGCCACCAATTTCGCTGCTTTGGCAAGAGTGAAACATACCTAGATACAGAAACATATAGATACATTGGAAACCACCGGTCTGATGGAGCACACAGCATAGTTTTTCAGAGGTATTGTTAGCGCATTTCTAGCTTGAGAAATTGAAATCACACAGTTTCAAGTGTATCGACCTGGTTTTGGACAATGTATCCACTTTGCAATCCTGATTTGCATATGCGTCGTCATATACACCTCCACAGCCTCTCCATGACATCCTGTTGGCATATGAGTGGAACCTGAGGTTCTCCCACATTGCTTCGCAAGTCTTTGGAGTTTTCTATGTGGGTTATCTCCCATCATATTGGGTTCGCCAGCCATGTGGAAATGTTGCCAGTTTGGGAAGTTCAAGCCAAGCTTGGCTCATCAGTATGCTATACAAGTTGGCGCAATGCGTGCCCCGCATTCTATTCACCTCTTTTTCTCGCATCGAACTCAGCACTTTTAAACATCCTTAGTCCTTAGTGATTTGACAGTTCCCTTTTTGCCAGATCCGACTACGTGCACTTGCTCCAGCTCTACCAGATGGAGCTCCCTCAGGCGATCATGGCTTCCTTGAAGCTGACTTTCCATGTCGTAAGACATCAGCGCATCCCTGACATTCATGTTTTGGTATGAAGGCAGTGATCCAAGTTGTAGCTTTTTGGCTCTGTTGCTTCGCAGCCCCCTGCACTCAGAGATTCTGAATTGATCCTTGATGGCAAATATCGCTTGAAATGAAAAGGAATTGGACAGTGCCAGTGCTTCCACGAATCATTGCTCTTCCATTTTGTCCAGTCAGCTTCAGTATAACGATAGTTCACATAGTTTCAACTTTGCGTACTTTCTCGGAAAGCAGTAATAAGTCTCTTGTGTAAAGGAATGGTCCAGTGTTGCACTGAGGTTTTTTGTTCGGGTAGCAAGCGGAGGCTTTTGGCTGAAGTGTTTGCTGCCAAGCAGATGCCGCGTCAGTCTCTGCAAACAGATTTCATTGGTCCCAAATTTCGAGCTGTTGCAATTGCTGTTCTCTCAGCCTTCGGTGCATTGCTCTTTGGGCTTGATATAGGACAGAAACATGCAGACTGATGAAACATACTGAAACATGCTGCATTTTGGAATGTTTTGGTTGTCCTCCTTCTCTAAGTCTTTTGGGTCTTTGGTATGCTCCTTGCGCAGGATACATCGCCCCTATTTTGGAATGTGCTTCCTTCAAGCGTGATGTGGCTCACCTTTCGGACTGGCACAATCCACGTGTCAGAATAGATGATTACACTTCAGGCACACCTTTTGCAGGGACTTGACATGCATAACAAATCATATACTAGCAGACTAGCAAAAAAAATATCACGTTGATTAACCCTGATTTTCCGCAAGGCTTCATTGTGGGTATCTTCTCGATTGGATGCATCATCTCCTCTTTGCCACCGGTGAGTGCGCATTGCCTCAATGTTTGGGGAAGGCGAAGCTCCATCATCATTGGATCAGCTACATTCCTAGTTGGAAGTGTCCTGCAAGTCTTCGCGTCATCCATTCCGATGATACTTGTGGGTCGCTTTATCTCAGGGCTTTCCATTGGCCTTCTTAGTGCTGTAGTTTCCTTGTACCAAAGTGAGTTGGCTCCACCCAGTTTGCGAGGATGTCTTACATCTGTATATCAACTTATGATCACTGCTGGTATTCTGCTTGCATCCTTGATTGACCACAAGCTTGTCCATTTGGATGATGGTTGGCGTTGGGCAATAGCAATACAGACGGGACCAGCGTTGATTTTATTAATTTGCATGCCCTTGATGCCGAAATCACCGCGTTGGCTTGTGCAACAAGACCGAATCGAGGAGGCTTTAAATGCCCTCAAAACCGTGCGAGATGAGTCTGAAGCAGAAGCTGAGTTGGAAGAGATCATTGAGAGCCACGAAAAAGCAAAGGCAACTTGTAGCAAAGTAGCAAACAACTTGTGACATTTGATACATGTTTGCTTTATCCTAAGGATAGCCTTGAGATCTTAAGATTCACCTGATTTTGTGTGGTTCTCTAAAAGCTCGAGGAAGGTTTTGGACAGTAAAGTGTGGAAACCATGATGTTTTTGGATTGTTTTGGTACATTTTCGCTTGCCGTTTCAAAGTGAATGAAGACCAAGGCCCTTGGAGAGCCAACATGGGGTGACCTTCTTCGAGGACGTGTAGGATTCCTACTTCTCATTGGGATCTCCCTGCAACTGTTACAGCAGTTGGTGGGGATGAATGCCTTCATGTACTTTGGACCTCGGGTATTTCAAGACCTTGGTTTTGATCCGACACGCTTTCAGACGATGAGCAATTTAGTGAATTTTCTCTCCACTTTTCCAGCACTGCTGTTTGCTGATAAGTATGGTCGTTGTAGACTCTTATGGTGGAGTGCCCTCGGTATGTTTCTTGCCTGTATGACTATTGCAACGATATCTGAGAAGATTCTGGTCGTCAGTGGTGAAGGGTTGTACACCACTTATGCTTCAACAAGCACAAGTGGCAGCTATGTCATCGTTGCCATGGTCTTCTTTTTTGTCATGAACTTTGCTTATGGATGGGGACCGATAGTGTGGGTGTACAACTCTGAGATTTTTCCCCTGCGATGTCGAAGCAGATGTGTGGCAACTTCCACATGTGCAAATTGGATTGGAAATTACTTGATCGCTCAATGCACACCAATATTGTTGGGAAAGATAGGTTTTTTGACTTTTTACATTTTTGGGTCATTTTCATTGCTTGCTCTATTGCTAGCGGGGTGGCTACCTGAGACGAAAGGTGTTGTCTTGGAGCAAATGGATCGAGTCTTTGATGAAAAGCTTGGAGTTGTAAAACCCAAAGCCGCTGGAAGCTACGAAGAAGCTCTCCTTGCAGATCAGCTGGAGGGAGCATGACACCGATGATCCGAGGTGTTGGAGATGGGCTGTGATTGTACAGTGCAGCCCTTGCTCCGGCAACGGGGAACTGGCGCAGGTGGTACCTTTGCAAATTCGCACCATTTGGAGTGTGTGGAAAACCCAGTGTTTCTGGTGACATCTCAATGATGTGACCTCCAGGGCTCTGTGCAATTTTCAGAAGTCTCAAAGCACTTCGTAGATGTCAATGTAATCAATGTAGTCAGGAGCACTATAGGAGTACTCAGTGTGCTGTTACACTTTTGGCATGCGAAGCAATGCCCAGCTCTGACCAAACGCAAAGCGAAGGTCGACACTTTTGTTCCAGTCGGACTTTGCAGCCTCAATGTCTTTCTGAGTTCTGACACCCTTGCAGTCCTTGCAGTTGGAGATTAATTGTTTCTGTACTATGTTTTGTTGTGAACAAATGATTGAGACTCTTGAGACAAACCTTTTTTTGTTGCTCAGAATCTGAGCTGTAAACTCCGGCTGTACCAGTGAAATGCCTCCTGATTTCGACAAAGTCATCCTGTGACTTGTCGCACACGTGGCTTTCGCTGAGAGTGGAAAAGTCGCATAATCTCTGTGGGCTTGGAGAGACAACTCCAGCGAAGCGGGTCTATAGGGTGACAGTGGAAATCTTTCGGGAACACGCATCGGCTCAACGTTGCATAGCTTGCTTCATAACGTCACAAGTTTCTGGGAATTAGTGGAAGCAGTACAGATTCACTTTGAAAAATATTGAGGGAAGATGATAGAAGCATCAATGTATAGTAGATCTTGAGATTGCCTAGTGTTTCTGTACAATACGTTGTTCGAGCCTGACAGATGGTCAGCGTCATTTTAATGACTTTGAAACTTTGCACGCTTATCATGGTGAAACTTGACCATTCGTGAAACAATCAACGCAAGGAAATCAGGAAATCTCCGTCATGCAGTCAGCTTAGTCGGCTTGACGATCCGTGCCATGGCTGTCTGGTGGGAGCCGACTCAGGCTGAACTGGCAGACAGAAATGGTGAGTCGCCCTTCGTTCTGCCAGAATTCCTGGAAGAAAGCAATTTTCAGCACTTGTACAAGGCACTTTAGTCGGAAAGAGTTTCAAAAGGCACATTTCAGCGCAGTTTTGGCAGTGAGGGCAACAGAGTGCTTCCGATAGAGATTCTTGACTTTGACAGAACCATTCACGACTTGTAGGGTTGTGTTGTGGTGTAATCTGACTTGGTCACAGTTCGTAACATGCAAACCAACCGGGCAGTTTGTTGTGTTGCCACGCGTTGCCACGATATGTTCGATTTTTGAAGGGCAACGGTGAGCCAAGACCTGTGGATGCTGAAGAGCTTGCAGCTTCGTTCGCTCTTGCTGTGAACGCTTTCGTGCAGCACTACTGGACCTGCCTGAAGGACTCATCGAAAGCCAATCACCTCACTTGTTTTTATCGAGAAGTTTCAAGTTGTCAAGCTCAATATGATTGTAGTCTTTCCTAAAGTGCTGTGAACAAAAAAAGCAGAGGAAACCTATAAAAATGTATCCTCTTTTTGTCTGTTTTTTCTTGCATCAAATCTCAGCATTTGATCGTCAAGGATTACGAAGTCACTATGGACCATCAAGTTGAGGGGTCTGGACACGTGGCCTTGGAGGACAGCGGGGTGAACTGTGGACACTTGAAACCTCCTTGCCCCCCATCCACAAGCCAGGAGATGATGCCCAGATGGCATGATGATCTCGTGGATCATTTTCGGGTTGGTTTAGACCCTGAGGCAAGATGTCGAAGTTGCTTCCTATTTTTCGGTTGGATAATTTTGATTTTGTGGATTTTGGTGGAAGAGTCGAAGTTGCTTTTGCCTCTGCAAGTTTGTTTTTGTCGGCAGGCCACTATCAAGATGTACACCAGTGGAACTATGGTTGCGATTCGCAGAGTCTTCAAGATGTGCTCGTTGGAAGCGGATGGTACGATTCATCCACCTGACGCATTGCCCGAGGGGTTTCACCTTGGACAAGTGGGAAGACCTCAATCGATCGAAGCTTCAGATGAGATTGGTCGAACAAAGCAATTTCTCTTTCGACCGTTTCAATTTCCTGATGGCATTCCTGGTCTGGACTACCATGCTTTCATTAATACAAATTTCTCTGACTGGACAGGAAGAAGGCCAATCCATTTCTTTGAGAGAAAACCATTCCACAGAGCTTTGAATTGTGCAATTTGTCAGGACTCTCCAAATGTGCTTAAAGCTGTGATGAAGATCATCATGGATATCAATTTCTTTATCAATTCGGTTCACCATGAAGGAGGTGTTTTCTACAGCGGTGTAGGTATCGGTGAATCCCTGCATTTGGTGAAGCCCGGAGAAAAATTGCGGATGCCACGTTTTTTGTCCACCACCACCGAATTGAAGTTTGCTAAGTCTCGTCTAACTGACAAAATTGGCCCTGCACTTCTGGTGGTGCGTGTTCCGCATGGGTTTTGGGGTGCTCGCGACATTTCAGCCTTCTCCTCCTGTCCAGAGGAGAATGAAACAATGTTTTGTGCATATGCACTTTTCCAAGTGGAACGTGTATCTACTATCAAGATGCAAGGGCAAGAAGTGAGCAGAATTGATTTGTTGGCACTGGATAAGTATGAAGGAATTCAGTATCATGATGATTCCTATCCACCGTTTCACCATGCACCAATTGAGATAGACGAGCTCGAGACTTCCGAGAGCTATGTTCGTCAGTATTCTTAAGGAGTGCCCTTTTGCATTCCTGTGTAGCTCGCATTTAGTTGCAGTTTTGCCAGAACTTACCTGCTGCAAACAGGCTTTGTTGTGCTACAGTGCTTTTAGTGAGCTTAGCCTGAAAGCATTTTGAAAGTTGTTGCAAGTGTGAAGACTTCTTGAAATTTGGCGAAATCTTTGCAAAAAATCTCCATGGCTGGCGCAGTGACAGGTTTTTTGACTGGCTTGCTGCATATTATTCATTGGCCGCTGGAGCGAAGCATTGGATGCTGTGCCCCTTATCTTGGCAAGTCAGGTTGTCTTTGGATCACATATTCCCATGTCGTTTGTGTCATCACATAGTTTATGTCACAGTTTCTGTCCCTACGCTCACGAAGGTCTGCGTTTCATGTGTTCTCTGCATCATTGCGGCGGATTCCTGCGCGTATTTTGGAGGCGTGACTGTCGAATTTGTATGATTTGTTGATGAATCTTAGAATCTTTGTACGAACTGAGAGTTTTTGAATGAGGTCTTGGATTTTCAGTCAATGTTTGCTCGGAACCAGTTTTCGTTTTTTTTTGCTCAGTGTTGGTCAGGTAAGGCCTGGGGAAAGCGGCCACTCATCTTGGTCAGCCCACGGAAGACTCAAGAGGCCTTGGCTTTCATGTGATCGCTTGTATCACCGTCTGCTTGTGCATTCAGTTTCAGTTCCTTGTTTCCCTTGTCATTTCCAGGGTGCCTACTGCGGTTTGATTGGCTCCGTTGTAATGGCAGTGCTTTGCGATAAGGCGACAAGTAGTCGTCGTTTTCTTCGTTTTCTATCCAAGTTTATCGCTGAAACTTGACAGATGTGGGGCTTTCCATCTGACGCACGTATGGCAATGTGCAGTCCTCGGGGCAGCTTCATTGTTTGGAGATTGGGTGTCAAAAATCCACAGAAATTTTGATGAAATACGATGAACACGTAAAATATGACTGCTGGGGCTAGGGAGCGATCAGCGATCCCTCAGGTTGGCTGGAACCTTGATCTTCTGCGCCAGTTTGCTGGGAGATTTAGTGGTTTCTGCCACTGGGCCGCCATTTTTCCAAAGTTTCGATCTTCGATGTTGACCTTTGAACGGTGTGTGCAAATCACTGCCAATTTGAGGCTATGAAGCGTGATGCCAGAGTCAAGGAGAGATGGATGGTCACTGGCGGGTCAACGGTGATTTTGTTTTTTGGAGTCTTGCAACAAGGACTTTATGGTTGGGTTCAATCGTATGTTGATCAGGACACTGGGTCACTCATCCCGGGCCATGGCGGGATTCTAGACCGCTTTGATTCCTACTTCTTCGCAGCGCCGGTGGCTTACTTCTGCTGGTGCGCCCGATTTCAGAGTTCAAAGTTTACGATAAAAGCCTGTGAAGGACAACAATGGTCAGTGGCTAATGCACGCTGTTTTTATGACTTTTCATGACTACGGCTTTTCCATACTTTTCCTATTCTCGATCTTTCTCCTGAATGCATGCAGCTGTCTCGCATCGCAAAGAACACTATGCTTTATCGTGTAGGTCGTTCTACATGAGGGCCTGAAGCAGTATGACTACAGGTAACTATGTAATTCAATGACTATTGAACTGGCAGTTTTGATCCTGATAATTTGTAATAACTTTCCCATGATCGGGGATCAAACTCAGTAAGCATTTTAGTTGAAAAGGTCAGCAAGACACTCAGCTAAGAAAGACTCAAAAGACGCAACCCGCCATAGGCAGACTTGCAAAGACTTCCACACACACTAGAAGGGACTCACAAGGAGTCTGTCTCGATGGTGGAACTTCCTGTTGATGCAGAAGCCTACGCCTGGTGGCCTGTCATACTGTACATGTTCTACCTGATGTCTGTGGTTTGTGATGACTACCTCTTGCCTGCAGTTGATGCCATAAGTGCACGTTTTCACATTCCAGACGATGTTGCAGGCTCAACCGCTGTCCAAGCATTTGAGATTCAATGATTGTCCCCGACCCTACATGGGACATGGAGGGTGAAATGGGTTGAATAACTGAATTCTCCTATCTTGTCAGACTCCGATTCATGACTTTGCCGTCAACACTCTTAAGCAGTCCAGATTGGAATCATGCAGGCGCGACCTTGGTTGCCTTTGCTTGCAATGGTCCGGAGCTGTTGACGAATAGCTGCTCCATTTATCTCAACGATGAATCCGTAGGCCTGTCAGAACAAATGACAAAGGACACTTTTCGCCATGTGGCTCATTCCAGTTTGCGTTTCGCATCCATGCCATGTGATCCGAAAAGATGGAATGCATGGAATTTGTGCCTGTGCTTTTGCCTCCGGAACAGGAATAGGGACCATTGTCGGTTCTGCCATATTCAACGTGCTGGCGCTTGACTCGGGTAAAAACTGTAAGGGACTGGATGAGTGGAGTGGATGAGTGGATGAGTGGAGTTTGCTTGGCATGCAAAGGTGATCACTGGATGCTGTCCAATTGTCGCTCCAAAGCGTTCGCTGAAAGTGAATCCGGCCTTTTTTCTCCGAGATGCAGGCTTTTCTGCAATCTCCATTCTGCCGCTTGGCAACAATAAAATACAGTGAGACGCCGTAGAAGTTTTGGAGTTCGTGAAGCAAAGAACTGATGCAAGCCAGGGCGTGCAACTTCTGCATTGCATTTTTCAACTGACTATAAATCTGCTATCAGCAAAAGTGTGTCATGAGGCTGCTATGGTGGGCACTTCCTGTCGTCGATTTGTTTAAAGCTTCCACATTGCTTGGATTTTCAGCACTCTATGCCTTTGTGGTTGCAAAGAGCGAAGCATTTTTCGGCGGCCACCACTATGATGCTCAGACCAAAACGAAGCACAGTTATATACTAGACTGTACAAATATATATGATTATCATAATATATCTACTGTATGTATTCTTACACGCTAAACTTAGTTCACATGCCGGAATTTTTCTCGGGAGAACAAGGCGAGCTGACAGGATGACAATGCTTTCGGGATTTGGAGAACTGAAGGAATTCGATCCTCGTTGAATAGAAAACCCTGTGTCGAGGATGGCACGGAATCCTTAGCAGATGGTCTCATCACTTCACCCTCGGCAATTGCCAGGCCCAAGGGGCTGCGGTTTTGAAATTTCGTGCCAAATTGCTGCATATTTTTTTTATCAATGATTGCATGACATTTCTCGTTTTAGAAGAACTCTTCTGAAGATTTGAACATTGAGCAAAGTGTTTCATAAGGTTCGATAATTTCTCTTATAGTGTCCTTTGGAGTCTTGCTGTGAAGTGTCTGGAAATCCTTGAGTCCTTTGTTTCCTCTGTGGGCGTTGATTCCAGGCAGGTGTCTTCAGAACCAGATCTCTCATCTCCTTTCCTTGGAGAGAAGAAGCCATCGTTGCAACCTTGGCAGACCTTGCAACAAATGTTTTTCTCCCCAGGAGGTGTTCTCTTGTGGATGACTATCCCAAACGTGAAGCTGCAGCCGGGCAGATACCTCTCCAGCTTCTTTATGTCAATGGCATGGCTCAGTATCACTGCCTACATCGTTTGCGTTGCTTCTGATAGAATCAGTATCCTTTGGCAAATCCCCAAAAGCTTCCTTGGTTTGACACTGGTTGCAGTTGGCACTTCGTGGCCCAACCTTCTGGCTTCCATTGTCACTGCCAGGCGTCTAAAAGTACTGATTTGAACGAAAGGTTGCGCGTTCCATGCATCTGCGTTCTAAGCTGTCAAGGCATGTCATATAACATTGACCTTCCATTTTGAATTCACCTGAGAGGCAAGGTCGTGGTGAGATGGCAGTCAGCAACGCTTTGGGGAGCAACGTCCAGAACGTCTTCTTTGTTTTAGCATTCCCCATTTTCCTGAGTGTTTTGACAAGAGGAAACTACACCAGTGACAGTGGAGAAATTTTGTCATCTGTGCTTTGGATTCTCGTCACAAGCCATGCTGAATGAGAATGCTGACAGCCTCAGTACAACGAAAACTAGAATGATGTCTTTTGGAATCGACAGGTAGAATTAGAAGCTGTTGAAATCTGGATGTTCTCTCAAAGAAGCAGGTTGTATCCCTCAAAGGGTACCCCGAACTACATACCGTCTAAATTGGTCTTACTCTTGGACTAGAGTATGGGATTAAAACTGTGAAAACTGACTTAAGGGCTTTGGAGTACGACTTTGGGTGGGAACTTTTTGTGGATTTCCTTCACCTCGAGGATGGGAGCTACACTTTCAGTGGTGGTGCTCCTTATCAGTTTTTCATCCTTTGGACTAAGAGCATGGATCGGCAGTCTTTTCCTCGCAGTGTATTGCGCTTATTTGGTGCATGTCTCCTACTCGGAGTTACTGGCATGATGCTTGCAGAACTGCATGCCTTGCCTTTTTTCAGTTGCTGGTTTGAGATCGGCAGAAAGTGGATGCGGCAAGTGTGAGCATTTGCTGCGCGCTTGAGAGCATGGCAAAGGCTGTGTGAGCGATTCTTGTCAGGCAAGTGCTCAAATCATGTGAAAGCTCCCTCTTCTACTCTTGCCTCTCTTGGCCAATTGCATTTGCATGCAGGTTGTATATAGATCTTACCGGAGCTCAGGAAAGCTTCTCTTTTAAACATTTGAGCAGAGAAAAACGTCCGTAGCAGTTCGAAGCGCGCTGTTTTGAAGCTGGTCCGAAAGGAATTGAAGGCACTGATGGCACTGATGTTGGCAAGGTACGCTTACCTCAAGTACCACGCGCGTTTGCCTGCTTCAATGATTCGTTTCAAGCCATAAGAGCTTTCGTAGAAAAAAGAAAAGGTGCTGTACTGCAATGTGCCTGGTGCTTGCCCTTTTGTACTTTTGGCCGAGGCTCTTTGCTGCGACTCCTCTTTTGTCTCAACTTTTCATTGCCCAGAATCTCCTCATCGCAAGCCGTGTTCTGTTCGATTCAGGACAATTTTGCTAGTCTGAAGCAGGACTTGTTTTGACATCCAGCAGCTGCAGCCCTCTTGGCTCTGAACTCTTTGAGATTCTGCAACTGCCTTCATGAGGTTGGCAGTGCAGCAGTTTTATGATGACAAGCTGCATCTTCCATGTCTTCATCAACTCAGATGTACCGAAGAACAGTCGGATCTCAAAAGACAAGTTGGACGAGTTGGGCAAGTTAGAGACTTGGACAGGCTCCAATTTCGCAGTGCCACAGACGAACGAGGGCAGCTCCGAAGTCTGGTTCAGGCCATATAATATAAATATGTGATATTTGCATATTTTTTCAAAATTACGGTAAACATTTGCAGTTGTGTGTTTCAGATTTAGACTGGGTATCAACTTGCCAGCGAAAGGCTCTTGAGAAGGAGCGAGATGAGTTGTGTGCAGAGGTTGGTTGGACATTGCAACTCTGGTTTGTCTGTTCTGATGACATCACCACTTAGCATACTAAACACAGATTTCCTTTCTCCTTGAGTGATGTGTCCATTTCTGTTCAGCTCTTGTGATTGTCAAGTTTCCCTGGAGGTCAAACGGTTGCAGAGTGGAAACCAAGAGTGCATTGAGGCAGGCATGAGAAATAGAGAATGAGAAAGAGATGATTTTCTTACACTGTGCATCTGTTTTACATTGGCAACCTGTTGACACATTGACACACGTTGAATGGGACAACAAAAGCCATCTCTCTACTCTCTACAGCCTACATTCTTCAGCCAACCTTCAAATTATGCTGCGACCTGAGGCCAGAGAAGCTCGCTGGCTCTCGCAGCAGAAGGAGATGATTTAGACGCTGCAAACAATGAGAAGACAATGAAATTTTGAACGTTTACTGAGTTTCAAACGTTTCAAACGTTTCAAAAAACAGTTTAATATAGTTTAATTCACCGCCCGAGGAGCTTGAGTCGAGACTTGAAACCATGTATGAAGAGATCAAGGCGGTCTTCGGTGTTCTTGTTTCATGGCTAGCTCTTGATATTCTTTTCGAACTTCCAGGCCAGGAGAGCAGAGTCAGCCGCAGTGCGTGATGAGGCCACAGTGTCAACTTTTTGTAGACTCAACTCAACTATGGACGATACTGAAGATATTGACTTAGTGGCAATTGAAAAACAATCCTTCCTGAATAAATGGAAACAAATTGTTTTGGAATGTGTTTTCCCACCTCATTTCAAAACATTGTGATGGCATGTGTTTGCTCCGTGACTTTCGTTTGCAAGTCCTCAAAGCCTTCCAGGTGCAGCGTCTGAACAATGCATTGGATGCATCCAATGGCTCCTGCAAGAGTGCTGAGGCACACTCAAGTTTGGCAGCTGTGTTGACAGATGCCACTGTACACAAAAAAATGCTACCAAGTGGTGCAGACCGCTGTTAAACAACTGTTTTTTGGAGTAATTACTGCGCGTATTCTTAACCAGCTCACGTCGTAGCTTTTGCTAACTTATTGTGGATATTGAAATCAAGTTTACTTCAGTTCAATCTGTTTTCGGAGGCCAGGGCAGCCAATGCTACGAAGTGCTTGGAAGAGGTGCAACTTGCGTCAATGAAATGCAACGCTTATCACTGGATACACTTTTCAGCGACCATAGCTGAGTGTAGATGCAGAAAATCTCTTGCGGAACTTTTAATTCAAGTCTTGGCAGGAATTCAAGTCCATTTTTCTTTGCATTCAACAGGATTTAAAGACTGAACATTCTTGAGCTTCGAATTCAAGTTTTCTGACGCTCCATCTCCACGCCAATCAGTCCATGAAGCTTCAGGCATCAGCAAGATGTCGCTCTTCCGAGGACAAAGTGAACTCCTCGGAAGGTTTGATACCAGACCAAGATGTCAACAATTTTTTCGTTAAAATCGTCTGAAAGACTTGTTTTTTTTCTTTGTTCCGCTTAGCTTGAGGTCCAGCGCCTGACAAGTGAGCTTCAGGACACAAAAGCAATTCAGTACCTGTTCTTGAAGGGTCCCTATCTGTCCCAAATGGACATGATTTTTGTCAGGAGCTTCAGGCCTATGCCAAAGATGCCTCTCGACGAGCGGAACGTTGTGATGCACTAGAGGCAGAGATGGCAGAGATGAAGGAAAGGCTTCAGCGAGAGCTGCTGCGACGTTCTGAGGAAATTTCATTGGAACAAAAATTACAATCAGCGCAAAAAGCTGCAGAAGAACGTGCTGAGAAGGCCATTCTACGCTCTGAATTTGCAGAGCAAAGGGCCATTGCAGCAGAAAAAAGAATCGCAGATTTGGAGATGCAAATGGCTGCCACAACCACAGATTTGACGAATTCAGCAATTGCGCTTCAAGTGGCTGAAGCTGCGAAGAACCGATGCATTGAAGAGGCAGGCAACGACTGAGAAAGCCAAAGTGGCTGAGATCATGGAGAGACTTAGTCAATCGGAAGCTGAAAAATCGTCCTTGCAAAGGCAAGCCGAAACAAGCCTTGAGCTACGGAACCAATTGGCAAATGCTGCACAGCAGCAAAAAGAACTTGCGACCAAAGCGAAGCAAGATGAAAAACGGTGTAAGGATTTGATGCAGCAAATTGCAAGACTAGAGACACACATTAGCCATTCAGATGAAATGGAAAAGACAAGACAGGCAGAGATAGAGTGTTTAAAGGAGAAAGAAATAGAGTTGCAAAAATATTTGAAGCAAAGTCAAAAAGAAATTGGAGACGTCTCAGCAGCGATGTGTGCTGCTGAGCAACGAGTTGCTCCTCTCGAAATGGAAGCGTCTCGGTGCCGCGAGGAAGCGAATGAAGCTACTCGTGAGGCCAGGCAGCGGCGATTGGAAGCAGAAGCCACGCGAATGGCACACTATGAGCAGGAGACCCATAGAGACATATCCAAGAACCGAGTTTCTTGATGTTTTCAGACCACAATGAATTTGACACATTGAACACTTTGAATCAAAGTTTTGGACTAATTACCTTCTTTCAAATTCCTGCTGCTTCAAGAATCAAAGGCAAATCTGGGTTGGATGTGAGGACAGAGAGGTGCAACGCTTGCGAGAGCGAGTCGTGGTGCAGGGCGAAGAGTTGAAGCGACTTCAGACTCTTTTGGCCAAGTGCTCAAATGCCTCAACGAATTCAGTTCGTGGTTAAAAATGCCTCAAAGGGGTTGCTTGAAAGGTCTTTTCAATTGCAGTCCTTTTTTTATTCATGATGGAAATCCCCCCGTAGTTGCGGTGACACCCTTTTTTCTTTGATTTTTGCAGAATGGGTGTTGACAGTTTCGGTGCGGATGAGGCTATGGGTGGTAGTCGCAATCTTGGTTTGTCTTGTGTTGAATTGGTCCAGTTGAGAGGAGTTGCATTTCTGTGAAAAAATTGATACTTAGATGCTGATGATGTGGCAGCTGCTGCCACTGCAGCAGCTTCGCCATACATTGGACCTCGGCGATTTCCAATGGCTGGAGTGGAGGATGTCATGATGTCAGCAATACTCAGCAAAAGTGATTCCTTTGTGAACCTTTTTATGGACACAAACTTGGCAATGTGGTTCGGTGTTTTCTTGCTGGGTTGGGTCAGGATTTAACTCCACGTGGTGGACGGCCACAGTTGCCACCGGCAGCCATGGCCTAAGTTGTCGGACATCACATTACTTGATGCTACTTTCTATAAGAAAACAGGAGACTTGAGCAGCCTTGAAACACTTTGCAACCTGTGGCATCAGTATAAGAAACAACATTAAATTCATTAAATGGAACAAGAGCATCATCATCATCTTTTAGAGTTTGGTACTTGTATTGGGCATATCAATCAGGTCGCGGTAAATCTGTGTCGAATTTTTGGACTCGGATGAGGGAAAGCGTCTTGGAACACCACGTGCCACTCGTCCAAGTACTCCTCGCGAGTTGCTGGCTTTGCAGGCGAAACGAAGCTATTGAAGACAGTGACGAATCGATGAACATGTTGAACATAGATGACTTAGATGCATCAAAAGACTATGCGACGCTACATTGTCACGGCGTGATTAGCAAATTGAAAAAACGCGGTGTTCTACGGTGTTCTCCGTTCCACTTGGGTCGATGTTGGACTCTTTGTCAGGCACCGCAGTTCTCCAAGTCTCGGAGGCAGACGTTTTGAGTTTCATGGCACCTGTGCTTATTTGCTACTTTGTCTATGGCAAACCCGCAAAATCAGAATTCTCCGTCCCCATATCTTCTGTTCATCCCTTGGCTGTTGTGTTGCCTTGAAATGTGGTTTCTGGCACCTGCGATGGCGAGGACTCCAAGCACAAGTACCCAGGTTCCTGATGACGACAACCAGTTTTAAAGACTTTGAAGTGGATTCGCGCCTCTTCACAATATGCATCCCTTCACTCCTTTCCTCGGTAGCTTCAAGATCTAGTGTGTACATTTGATAATTCATAGTGACAAACATTGAGAGCGTTTCGGATTTGAGACTTCCACACATGCGAAACCTGCTGTGGGAAGCACCTGCTGAAAATGGCGGGTGAAGTGAAGTCGAATGAATCGGTCGCGATGTTTTAAAAATTGCTTTGCCTTGAACCAATGGCTTTGTTAGATCACGAAGACAGATCAGATTCGATGACACATGTGTTGGGGATTTTTAGGGCGACGCGACAATCATGGTTGGATTTGTGGATCCTTTTCCCTGCGACTTTTTTCCTTTCATCACTTTCATCTGCAGTAAACGTCAATTTAGAGCCATGCTGCGCTCTACATCATGAATGTTCGATCGCCAAATCATCAGCAAATCTCAATGCATGATTCGATCTCGGAGCAGAGTCATGCAGATACACAAGACATGGAGATTGGCAATGCACTATGGAAACTGCAGAATTTGACACTTTCACCCGAGCTTCATGGCTGAATTTGATCACGCATACGTTTCATGGTTAGGTTCTCAGGCACTTCAGTGTTTTGGATGTCGGTGATTTGCAGTCCAGTTGACATTCAGGTCAACTCCCAAAATACCGCGGACCATCTCAACCGGGTCAGCGTCCAAGACATGCACAACACTTTGGATGCTGCCTGTGCACTTTTGGCACATTGCGCACGTTTGCCTGAAGGTATTCCGGCCACGTAGTCTGTAGCCCTGGTTTCTCTGCAAGACAAGTTCCATAGTATCCGATTCAGCCAAAGTGAGGTTTCATTAGCGCAAAGACTCAGAATGGATTTTTGGATGCGCTGAGGTCTCTGGGGGCATTGGATTGACAGGCCGGTGATTTTTGTTTTGAGTAGGCACTGATAGGGCGCATCATATGCTACTGGAAGTAGATGGGATGAATCTTCCATGAAGTTTCAAAGGTGCTTTCCAGCATTCCCCCTTCGAAGACCCCTCTTGGAGCAGGTGAAGTGTCACCGTTCCCTCCTTTGCTACTTGGAAGGCCGAAGATTTGTGAAGATTTTCACATCACTTTCGTTGCCTTTGGGCTTGCCACGGGAGGTCGTTGTCACATGCTCCGGGAGAATCCTATCCTCCCTCTGTCAATGCGCTCTTCCAACCGGGTGTCTTTCAGTTCCAGTGCGAACCACCGGAGTCTACTCCTGTGGAACCCATGAGGCCAGGGAACTGGAAATTGGAACGGAGACATATTGAAGACATATTGAAGACAGCTTCAAATTTGTGCATTTTGATTTCCAACCTTGTGATTTCTGTGTCACTTGTGTCATCCTCATCCATATGCCCTGTGGCTGGCAGGGAAGTATCAGAGCCAGTAGCGCAAAAGCCACAGGTTCAAACCTTGGATATCACCCATATGAGAACACGTTGGTAAATGATATATACAATTGACATAAGATATGTGTGTTATTGGCACAAATGTATGCATATGGAAATAGATATACAGTGATTATATACATGTTTTGGCATGATTGTCAAGAGACAAGTACTCATGAATCTTCATGTCGAGAATTTGATTCATGGATTTGGACAGAACACGGCATGCGACCTGAAAATGTTGGGATACTCACATTTGGGTCTCGTTTTGTCGCACTTCGTCTTAGGCATCGCCACCAATGCAACCTCCAGCCTCTTCGGGTCTGAGTAAAGAAAGGACTGTGCCCTTAATGCCTTCCGTTCCAGTGAACTCCTGAGTGGGTAAATTTGTTCCAAGTTTCTTCCCTCAAGTTTTCTTGATTTTGATCGCTTCCAACATTTGAGATTAGGTGCGTGGACAGCAGGGCGTTACACATCGCCATCGCAATGAGGTGGGATTGTGCCAGGCGGGCAGTTTCAAACTTCACAACGATTCACGTTGTTTTTTGGCATGAAAACCGCCGCCCTCCAGAGGTCCCCCTGTGTAGGATGGTTTGCCAAGTTTGCTGTGTGATTCTTGACAGGAACCTGCCTTTAGCACAATGCAGTTGGAGCAGTGCATCGCACAGTGTCAAAAGGAAGTGGAGGACAGCCAAGAACAACTTGCCCGGATTTCATTGAGATTTTTGTGCAGACTATCACTGTCGGCACCGTTGGTTGGCAGGCCATTGCAGCGAAATGCCGAGATGGACAGAAGTCCTCAGCCTCAGGTATGATAATTTGAAGTTCACTGAAGTTCTTGGTTGCAAGTGCAGCATGTTTTGAGGTTCAACGATCCAGATTTTCCAGCCGCTAAGACCTCCCTGTTTTCAAGCCTTATCACTTAGCTGGTGTGGGGATGCATGTTCGTATCACAGCTTGAACGTAGAATCGATTGACTTTGCAGAGAAACTCCGATTGCTTTGCTTCAACGGGAATCCACCCAGAGCCACCGGCTTCAAAGCTTCAAGAGCGATACAGTGCAGAAGTGTAGACAGACAGACACCTTGCTGTTTAAGTTCCTCATTTTGCTTACTTCGTTTTTCATGGACTGCAAGCCACTGCGAAGCAGTTCTTTCAGCAGGACTCAGAGAGAAGCACTCTGACTTAGAACTCGCAACTCAAACCTGAAGACTCAAATCAGTTGGAGCAACTTCCATGTGGCAAAGATACGTGTTCCCCAGTTTCTCCAGTGTTGAACCTTGTCGCCACAGTGTTTGAAGGCTGGATTTAAACAACATCTTTTCTGTGCTGACTGCTGCCATTGGCGTTCCATCATTCATCTGATAGGCGATGGGGGATGGTCGAAAGCTCTTTGTGGCAAAGCTGCCCAAGGCAGCAAGCGAAGTGTTGAATGCAAAATGGATGCTTCTTGCAGCATGTAACAGCTCGGTTTCCTTCTGCCTCGTGATGATGATGATGATGATGATGATGATGATGATGATGATGATGATGATGATGATGATGATGATGATGAAATCAAGCAGCATCACGTGCCCTTTCACACATTTCCAAAGATATGGATGCAGCAATCTTTGGTGGTGAAGGGATCTTCCTTGTTTGACCTCGCTCTCCGAATGCATCAGGACATTGAAGAAGATGAGATGGACCAGGCCTGGTAATTTGAGATTCTCGGCACGTCACTGAGAAAGTTCTGAAATGGCGGTCACGGAGAAAGTTCATTGTCTCGAATTGCTCCAGATCTTCAGCACCTACGGAACAGTTGAAGAGGCGCAGAAGTTGGAGTCTTCCAATGTGTGATACTACTCCAATGCGTGGAAATATGATGAATTAATATGAATTATGTACAAACATGTGCAAAAGAGATTTGAAAGTTATTGTGTCAAGAATGGCGTGGTAGGTCGTTCTTATGGATCAATCTCGATCAAATAAGCCTGATGAGCGCACCGGCTTTGTCATCTACAAGACTGCTGAAGCAGCTGGGGTAGCTGTCGAGGTGCCGAGCTACAACTGAAAACCAAAGGACAGTTGGACATTTTTCCCAGAGAGTACTTTCCGATTGAAAAAATGTCAAGGTGCTGAATGGTGTCTATCGCTTTCGCGAGGACCATCTCAAAGTCTGCAAAGTCCACTTCCTTTCAAACTTGGTTTTGAGTTTGTTGGTTTGATTTTCCTGATGCAGGAATCTGTCGAAGCAATTCATGTCAGCTTTGCCAGAGGCAAAGCTGGCAAAGGTAAAGACAGCAAAGGTGACAGAGGTGACAAAGGTGATGGCAGAGGCGATCGCAAAGGTGATCGAAAAGGTGATGGCAAGGGAAAGGACCCTTGAGTTGCTTTGACGCGTTTTGATGCGTTTTGTTCTTTTGTTTCTGCAGCTTGATTTCGAAGTTTGGTGAGGACAAAAGTGACAAAAGCTACAATGAAAGCTACAGCCACAGCTACAACGATCGAAATGACCGACAGTTCCATGACCGAGATTCTCACCGGAGATCCTTTGGTAGGGGTCCTCAAACAGATCTCAAAGTGTCCCCTTGACTGCCCGTGACCTTGCCTTCCGCTGTGCAGGTGGTGGACGAGGGTCTGGAACACAGCTGATCAAATCACGTAAAGACGTAAATGGATTGTTTGCAAATGAAACCGTGACGAAAGCAGCAATTCCAGGCATGAAGCTCCTGCATCGTCTCCTGGTTATTCTGCCAGTCGCCCTGTTTACAGAGGTGATGGAGGCTGATCTTGGACCAAGTGGATGACTTGTCAAGTACAATGGTAATTTTCATAAACATCATATTTTTATAACCCGCATCTGGATGAACCCATCACTTTGTTGTGTTTTTTGTTGTGGTCGTTGCTGCTGTTGTTCCTTTTCTTCTTGGCTGGGCAGGCAGCCAAATCCGAGAACGCTCTCGTGGACGTGGTGATGCTGGCTATGCCAGCTATGCGCCACGAAGAGAGGAATTCCGAGGCTTCATGTCCTGTTCAGGGTCCCTTCGAAAGCTTCGAAGTCACGATGTTCTTTTCGTTTTTCTTTCTCTAGGTCTCGATTCAGTTTAGTTGTGTTTGACTGTGTTTGATTGTGGCCCGGAACCCAATTCAGGTTCAGACTTTGGTCGAGAAAGAGAACGAGAGAGGGATGAAAGAGATAGATATCCACCGAGAGAGCAGAGCCGAATTGATCGATATAGAGAAGAGCAACGCGAGCGAGTATATGAGAGCCGAAATTCACATGACAATTATGACAGACGAGAAGGAAACTTCCGTGAAGATCGATATCGACCTGATCGACCTGATCGACCTGATCGACCTGATCGACCTGATCGACCTGAACGTGGACGACTAGATCGACAAGAACGCAGTGATCGTGACCGCAGACCTGAAAGATTCGACGACCGGGGTCATGGTTATGGTGGCAGTGGCCATGGTGGTCATGGTGGTCATGGTGGTCATGGTGGTCATGGTGGTCATGATAGAGGCCATAGAAATGAAGCTTACCGGCCTCCTCCGGGTGATGCCGGCATGTGAAGCATGTGAAGCTTGAACTTCAAATTTCTAACCATTCGATTTCCAGCTTTGAAATGCCAATATGATGTGAGATCCTGGAAGCTGTTGGAGGGTTCCTATGCATTTGAAGTAATAATATAAGGTGGTCTGCTGTGCAAAGGGATAATGCATCATCTCAGTTGAGTTCTGCAGTACATCTTTGTCCAATTCCTTTGATGGGCACTAACAGCATAAGCTCCTAATCTCAACATCTTGCTTTGACAGGTGATGATAGGAGCTTCAAAGAAGATCGGAGAGGCCAGTGCGAGACAACTGATGCGACTGATGCATGGTGTTTCGTGTTTCGGTGCGCGTGGGCCAAGGTGGTGGAGCTGGTGGAGCTGGATCTGCATCAAAGGTGTACGTTGGGAACTTGCCTTCGGATGTGACCAAGGAAGTGCCCGAAACAGAAGTCCTTACCTTTTGTGTTTGTGCGTTCCCAAAACTTCTGTTTGCCAGAGGTACTCCAACGTGTCTTCAGCACTTATGGGCAAAGAGCTTAAAGACCCTCTGACATCCTTTGACCTATTCGAGACCTCTGACCTTCATGATCTTCATGTTTCAGCACAAATCCAAAACTCTTGGTGCCGGTTTCTCCAACTGAGGCCTGTGGAAGATATCCATATCATGACAGGAAGGTGGCAGATTCATTGCAGATTTACACACTCATTTGACTCGTTGTCGATTTTGTCATTCTGTCATTTCGTCTCATTTCCAGTTGTGAAAGGTCGAAAAGTGGCCAAGCATCAGCATTCGTCAAGTACTTTGGAGCCGGCGAGGTACGAAACTCAGAGATGGACTGGAAACTGCTGAATCTGCTGAAACTGCTAGAAGTTATCCAAGTTATCCAAGTTTCAAACGTTTCAAAGCTTGGAGGCTTCGGATGCGATAAGTGCTATGAAACAAGGGCAGCTTGGTATCGAAATCTGGGTCCTTGGCAAAGAGGTCGAATAGCTTTCAACATCTTTCAACATTAGCAGCGCTAAACACTTCTTTGAGCCTCAAGACACTTGACTTTTGTAACCCTGATTTTATGGCCTTGACTTGAAATTGTTTTTGGCTTCTTACATTTGCACATCAGAAAGCCAACTAAACATACACTTGCTTAGTGCCGCTTGATCTCAAGTTGTAGTTGAGTTGCCCAAGTCGACGTTTCGCTCGTGGCAAGATGTCGACATTCTATGAGGAGCTGGGAGTGCCCAATGACATTGACCACGTTGAGTTGAAGAAAGCCCTGAGGAGGAAGGCTTTGGAATGTCACCCAGACAAGCATCCGCCTGAAGAACAGCAGAAGTGGACAGAAAAGTTCCAACACCTCCAACTCATTATGGAAACATTTGAAGATGAGAAAAGTCGGCACGTTTATGATGAAATCCATCTTCGCAAGGAGAGGACCAGCCGAATCCTTGTTTTGATGGACATGAATGGAAGTTTGTTGTGCAAACTTGGCAAAGACGGTAAAGACGGATACCCAGGAAAAAGTTCAGGCAGGCCTGACTTCAGTGACAGGAACAATGAGTTTTGGGTTCGCCCACATGTGAAAGAGTTTCTGGAGTCTATCTTGCACCCAACTTCAAAGATTGCATTTGCCATCTACACAAGTCGGCAGATGAAGAATGCCCTTCCACAAGTGACAATGCTCTTCAAGAGTATCAACCGTCCGGATTTGCAAGAAAGGCTTTTTGCCATCTTTGCCGGTGATGAGTTTTCAGTCCCTGATCCAGACGCTGGTCCATACAAGTCGAAGCGGAGTTTGCCCCGGATTTGGAAGGATGTCCGCACATGTGCAGCACGAGGTGTGAAATTTGACATGTGCAACACGATCAACTTGGACAATGAGATCTCTAAGATTCGTGAGCATTTGGAAAATGGCATTGTCGTCCCGAACTTTGGCCCTCGACAGATTGGTTCAGAAGACCAGATCTTGGTCGAATTGAAGGAGTACTTGAAATGTCTTGCGAAGGAGAGTCATGGAGATGTGCGTGAGTACATGAAGTTGTTCCCATTCTGCAAAGGTGGAAGTGCCAGCGTTCGTGCACTGCCACCAATGTCCACCTTTGAAGATGCCAAAGATGAAGATGAAGAAGTGGATCGTGTGACGAAGCAGTTTGAGAAAGTTGCTCTTGGTGAAAGTGAGAAGCCCTGAGTTACTTTTTGAATGGCCATCGGGCCGCATCATGGGGCCATTGCTGAGACGCCTGTAGCATTGTCAAAGCTGAAATCACGAGTCGATTTCTAGCTTCGGACTCAAGTGATTTGCTTCAGGCGATGAGTTTGCCCCTGAGGTTTTTGACAAGGAGCAAAGATGCAAAAAAAGAACCAACCGCAGTTGCTTCGACGTTAAATGCTTACACAGAAGCAAACCTTGTTTCATAACTTTGATGCAATCTGCCAACCTTTCACAAAAATTGCTTCAAACATTTGATGAAAATCAATCCAGCCTGCGCTTTACCGCTTTAGGTATGAAATCAGACCTGGACAAGGCCTCCTTCAAGTTCGACTTGCCGATGGAGAGGTGAGGAACCAAAGGAATCCCAACGAGAGAGACTTTGATGCCTCGCCGCATCGCCCGAAGCCCAGGCTCCAAAAGGTGGAGGTCGGGGTGGTGACAGATCACGACCTTACTGAGGCTTGGTGGCTTAGTATAGTTGAGGGCTGTTTTTTGGAAGAAACAATAAATGTATTATATAAATGTACTATATGTACACATTTTTTCCATCCTTTTTCTATCCTTTTTCTACTGTTTTCCCGTTTTGCGGTGATTTAAGATTTGATGGAAATGGCCCTGGCAGGTATTTTTACCTTGGTCTTCTCTTGATGTGATCAGGCTTGTCAATGAACAAACATCTATGCATCGCTCAATTATCTAAAGATTGTAAAAGGCAAGAAAACTCGCATCGGAGAACAGGTAACAAAAATTAAAGATTCGCTTTACTAACTTTACTATTGGGACTCTTGTTGTGCGGAGCCAGTGCGGTCGTGGGAAAAGAGTACAGCAGAGCTTTGCAGTGAATTGGAGGAATTGGAGCGTGGTGCGTCGTATTTACATGTATTTCCTGGGTGTGCATCGAACGGTTTTGTCTCTTGAGCTTGTCATCGATCGGTTTGCATCAGGATCTATCGCTCACTTTCTTTGTTGGAGATTTTGATTTGGTTCCTTTTGTATACGGTCTCCACTTGTATCTTGAGATTTTGACTGGTTAAGTTTCATGAGTTGCTATCGTCTGATGTCTTGAAAATTGTCCAAGGCACTCCTTCATCAAGTTTCTTTGGAGCTGGCGCAATGACAGGGTCTTAAACGTCGCTGTGCACAGAGCATGAAGATTCTGAACATTCGCAGCTGGCCATGGTTGTGTCTCAATAATTGCTTTGTTTAGGTGACAGACCCAACAAAGTGTGGCATGGGGAATGAACATGAGATATCTTACATATTGTAGTCATCGTTTAAGAATGATTGAAATGCCTGATGCAAGTCCCAAGTCCCGCGAGGAATGCGACCTGGCGACGAGCCTCAGAAGTTCCAGAAGGAAGAGAAGGCCGCTGTGAAAAAAGTGTATTTGGTTGAGGTCTTTCTAAACGAGTCAAGATCGAAGGCATAGCCAGACCGAAACGAAAGGTATAGACTAGCATAGAACGCTGACAATTTGTTACGAAGCTTTTCAAGATGTTTTCGTTTCCGCGCACCATTCTGATTTGGCTGAGGATGCCAGAAGGTGGAGGATGCACCTGTGCGCTAACCAGACCACTGTCAGAATAAAATTTATCCCAGTGTGCATGAGGCTCATTGAATGTAATATTGCTTTATCACTTGGACAATGTTTTGCTTAGCCAGCTGCTTGAGTTGTGCAGCACACCCATTTTCCATATTTTCTGGGATCTGTCGCAGAGTCAGTTGAGGTATTTCAGGTTGGAGCTTTGGGTAGTTATCCTTTGCAAGGCCAGAAGCTGAGAGGTACGGCAGGCGAGGCTTCTGGTTTCACGTATCCGATAGACCTTGAGGTGCCTTGGCCACAATGCGCAGCATGGGCAAAGATCCCAAAGAGTCACTGGCTTAGTGGCATTCTATGACCAAACAAAAACTCCTTGACCAGATGTTCTTTGCTTATTCTGATCAGCAACAAGTGAAGAATCTTTGTCAAGTTTGACCTTAAAGGCTCATTGTGTGCCATCACCCAGAAGCGGGAGTATATGGCGTTCGCTTTTTCAAGGACATCAGCACTTGTTTTGAAAGTTCATTCGGTTGAAACTTACTTCGCTGTTTTCTTTTGGAGCTCGTGAGGACGGAGAGTGGATGTACGAGGCACCGGCTGTAGTTTTTGGGCTTCATTTTGTGACCGGAATCGACCTTTGAGCGTGAGAGAACGCGTGCAACTGCCAGGTATATCCACGTATAATTGCAGATCACGCATTTTCTATGCTTAGACGAGATGTACATATCCCTAAGATACTTTTCCATACCAGGGTGTGTAAAATATACATGCAAGCACATACCAGTACATGATACATGATCTATTCAGATGCCATTTACTAGATGCTACTCCAAACGCCTAGATAGTGGTAATTCATGGTGCACTTCTATGGCCTAGTCTTGGATGGACTTGGTGTGAGCTTTCTTGGCATATGAAAAGTGGAAACAAAAAACATGAACTCAGATCCTTGATGACCATCTACCTGTGTCTCAGCCTGACCCTCAGGGCTCTGGGAATGAGCTTTAGCTTTTTGTTTCCCATCT
The DNA here is from genome assembly GCA_000507305.1 of Breviolum minutum Mf 1.05b.01. NCBI lineage: Eukaryota > Dinophyceae > Suessiales > Symbiodiniaceae > Breviolum > Breviolum minutum. The sequence continues at coordinate 41,587 of DF240991.1, forward strand.
GACCAGAGGGTGCGACCCAGGAATGGACGGCCGCTGAGCAGCTCATGTGGAATGTTCCAACAGGAGAGGTTGACAGTCGTTATTCGACCATTCGAGATGCAAAAAAAAATTGATGATTTTGCAGGACTGGGCGGGTCTCATCGAAAAAGGGTGTGAATCTGAGAAAATCTTATGAAATCTGTATGGTTCGTGACTATTCCAAGCCCTGAAGCTAAGGTATGCCAAAGTTCATGGATCCTATGAAGCTGCTGCCAACAGTCAAGAAGAAGATGCCATGGAGGATGAACAAAGACGATGCGAAGCATGATGCAAAGAAGATGACTTCTTGAAGAAAGACTTGAATCTATCAATTTCATGTCAATTTCAAGACTGCGACACGTCCGACACGGTGAATTCTGTTTTTGCACTGCAATTTGCAGGATGTCCTGGGATTCGCTTCAGGGCGAATTTGTGTTGACGACTTCCCAGTGTGGGTGTGAACTTCAGTTTACTTTCCAATCCAAATCACTTGCTTTTTTGTTTGATTATTTTGATTCAACGCTGAGCTGTCAATCTTTATCCAACTTCCTGGCTGTTGCAACTGAGGCAGAACTGTGGCAGCATCTTAGGAGTAAGTTGGTCTCTCAGAGACAAGGCATTTTTTTTCTCCCGTTGGTCGAAGGACACTTCAACAAAACTTGTAACTTTGAAGATCACAGCGTGGCACATAGCCTGGCTAAGGTGCAAAAGAAAATATGCCCTTGCTGCCATCCGAAGGTTTCACCCATGTGTCGCCCATTTGTTGGAGTTTTCCGTATTTTTCCTTTGGTCTTTTTTTGTCCGTATAATCTCCCGGAGTTGCACGAAAGGCGAGGACGCCCAGGGGAGGTGCCTTGCCTGTTGGAGGAATTGGAGCTTGTAATCTTCAGCATCGGCTGTGATGCAGAAAACTTCACTGTGGCACCATGCAATACTCACGTGCGCACTACGTTTGATGGTTCAAAGCTGTTTATGGAATGATGATGGGATTGAAAGCCACGATGAGATGTGAACACTTAAAAGGCATACTCTGAACAATCTGCAAACTGCTGTAGTTTGTCAGGAATGTAGCGATGGCCAAACGATTTGCGCATGTATGCATCCATGATCTAGATATCATATGACAATAATCATGTGATCTAATCTAGACCTACTGCTGAGCAGTGCTTGGATACTCCAGATTCTCAAACATTTTCTCTAGTCTTTTCAAAAACATTTCTAGTCTTCAATGGTTGCCGTTTAAATGGAACGTGTCCAAGCGGTCCGAGAACGTGGTTGCACTCCTCGAGGATCACCTTCACCAAGACCATTAACAGCGGCAGCACAGGTGCTTAAAGGAGTTCAAGGTGATGAATTTCAGCGACTGAGGAAAACACCACGAGTGTTTCATCGATGTCAAGGAATTCGCCACATCAAGAGAAACGAGTTACGTGCCAACTTATTACCATGTATCCTTCAGACTCCCAGCAGTCGGGACCGGGATGATGATGTGGAGCGATTGGAATCCGAGAAGTTCAAGAAACGATCGGAATATCAGAATATCATTGGTACAAGAAGTGAAAGTGAAAGCGAAGTGAATGAGATCGCGTTTTTGGACAAGAACTTTGGTTTTCAAGAGTGGGATCCTGCTTGGCAGGCTGTGAATGCATGTGACTCTTTGAAAGACTTGGTTCACGAAAGATGTAGTAGACTGCGTCGACCAATTGATGGTATGGTGAACACTGGTAGTGACTTGCCCTTCGTTCACAAGGTTGGCAGAGTGGGGAAATGGGACGGATGTCACTGGATGTGTGGTCGTTCAAGTCCAAAACTAGATGTAAATATCAAAACAGACCTGCAACATTCAAGTTTCAGCAACTTTGCAGATGCGTAAATCCTGTAACATTAGCGTTGCATTGGAAGATGTTCTTCTATTACGACTGCGTCCTCCCGCATCAGGACCAAGCTGTGGATTTACAAGAACTCGCCAATGTTTTTACCATAGAAATCCAGAGCCATCCAGAGGGACAGAGGAACCACAGTGCCAAAGGAACGAAAGTCTCGGCCTTTGCGAGTCTTCAGATTGCTTCACGAGTTCCTTTGTTGGTGAAAGATCCAGCCACGGAAGCAACAATGGAAACGCAAAGCTTGCCAAATGATGTGCATACTTTGCGTTTGGATTTGAATCCACAAGAAGTGCGACATATTGCTTGCAATATGAAGAGCAGACACTTCAAAGGCCAGGATGGCCAGGTTCTGCAATATGAAGTTGTAGTTCTACCCACCAGGTAAACCCATTGCGCTTTACAAAGGCCACACACCAGATATATCATATTTACGATACGTAAATGTATATCATATGCATCAAAAAGAATCACAAACAATTCATGTATTATATAAATTTTGATTTTCCCAAATTCTCTGATCAAAAATAGGATTCATAAGGATTTGTCAAGCCACGTGGAAGGCAGTGATTTGGAAGAACGCCTCACTGCGGTGGTGCACCCGGAGCGTGGTACCGTGGCAAAAATGGTCACAGCTTTGGAGCAAAAGGAAATCGAAGCTCAAGGTCTTCAAGCAGTTCTCAACAATCTCTTGCGGGAGGTGGGATGCATTTTGATAAAGAAACATGGAATACTAAGATGGGATTAAAGAAAATGGGATCGAAAATGGAAATGCACGTGATACGAGGATCCCTGTGTCACTGAGAGCACTTCGAAGACCCATGAAGTAATTTCAAGAAGACGCTTATGTTGTGATGTGTACTTTATGACATGAAAGTTTCATTTATTTCTTATTTACATTTATAATTTACTGTATTTTTGAGACATATTTTCCTTCTTTTGTTGTTGTTTGTTTTTTCGAAGGTGTCTAAGCCGCTGCCCTCATTGGACGTGACACTGGAATCCAGCGAACGGCTTCAAACGATGCTCTGTGAGCCACGTCGAAGTCTTGGACGCCTCCTGTCAGTTTCAGATCGTTTGGCCACACTCGTCCAGAGCTAAGATGAAGAAATTGCATTCAAATCATTCAAATTGTTTAATTACTTTTATTCGCGCTTTTATTATTCGTGATTTCATGGAAGGCACAACCCTTGGTGGCTTCAATGGCACATGCTATTGACCAAATTGCTTTGGTTTGCGTTCGGGAGGCAGGCATTGATCCGGGCAACACAAGGGCTAGCGGCTAGCAATAAATCATTCTTGATCAATTTTAATTGTAGCCCCTCCTCAGCGATGGTTTTTCAACTCTGTCCAGCATATCCTACATGCGTGCATGCACATACCAAACATGTCATATACATCCATCTATTGAATCTATCGTATTATCATGTATGGAGATCCATATATTGTATCTGCACAAAGATAGGTTGACATGCATGTACACAAAGATTCCTTCAGGTCGATCGCCTTTCCAGTTCTTGCAATGCAGAGTTGGAAAAGCTGTTGAAGGCAATGATTACCCACGCTGTTGGCTGCTTCAAGTTGTGAATTATCTGAATAAACTTCAAATTTCTATACAATGCCCTGCAAATCATCCAAAGGGTACATTCAAGGGGGTTATCATAGTTATCTGAACTTTCTTTTTTGAGCTCGTTTGAGACATGCGCTTGACATGCCAACATGTCTTGGGGCAGGCATTCAAGACCAGCGAAGAGGCACTATGGGCCGACTTCAAGGGAAGTTTCGAAATTTGCCAGGATGTTCGGATGTTCACGTTCTCTTTGAATTCAATTCATGACATATTCCGTGCCCCCCCTACCAGGCACGACGAGATGCAGAAGAACGTATTGAGAAAATGGGTGGAACGAGCCTGAGATAGCTATGCCTTTGCAAGATTCTGTCATTTGCATTGCTTAGACCATTTAGTCACTTGTGTGCCATGAAACCAAACCCGTCCCTTCCAAACCCGTCCAGTGTTCAAAGAATGCCTGAAAACTTGAAACGAGATTTTAATCTAACGAGATTTCAATAAGATCTCTGGCGTGGTCGAAGCGAAATGCCAAGGTCGTACAGTTGGCAATGATTTTCAGAGCCGACTGAAAAACATGGAGGCCCCGTGGGATGTTGTACTTCAAGCTGCAGATAATTTTCAATCTTCCTAAAAGGACTAAGGTTTCCGTCACGATTGGTTTCGCTTCAGTTTTCTCCACAGCGTGCCAGAATGAGCTTCATCAACATGCTCGTACCCATGCAAAGCTCATTGAAGAGAAGGAGGAACTAGAGGCCCATTCAATGATTTGCACGCCATCGTCTCATTCCTTGAATCTAGCATGGTTTGGGAAATCACATCGCAAGGCCAGGCGGCAGGAGGATTCTCATGCCGCTGCTCCTTGACCTCAAACTTTTTGGTCTCCAGAAATTTGCTGTTTTTGCAGAGGAAAGGAACACCTTTGCATTAATTGTCATTTGACAACTAAGGCGGCTTTGCGAGTCAAAGTGAGAGAATTGGAGCAGGAAATGCTCGGTCACAGTTTTGCTCACAGGTTCAACGATAAAAGTATATAAAAGATTATAAAAGTCATATAAGAGTAATGTAAGAATTATATAAAGCATTTTGAAGCTACCAACCACTCTTGTACAATATATACATGAAAGCGAGAGAAAGTTGTTGCCGAAGCGTGATAGGAAGTGAAGTATCTTCGCCAACGAGGTCCTCAAGCTTGGTAAGAAGCTGAGTGTGCGAGCAGGGGTAGTGTTGGTGTGCCCAACCAATATATCAACACAGTTTGTGATGGCAACGGGGTTTGGAGACAGTATTTTCCTTCAGCATGAACGAATTAAATATCCTTGGATTCTTGCCCACATCTCCATAGTCCCCTGGTCTTACTGGCCCTCCTGATCCTCTCAGTTCAAAATTCAATTAGTTTTTGATGCGCAGCAGTCGATGGTACAAATCGTTGTGGCTATGGGTTCCTTGATTCTGACATATGAATAGGGCCTTGAGTACTGCTCCTTTGGCTAGATGCCTGGGCATATTTGGGTTCGTTTTTTCTTTGCCCTCTCTTTCTACGGGGGATAATCTGAATCCTTCTGTATATTCTTGGTGTTTTGATTTTGTTTGATTCCATCTCAAGTATACACAGATCCTCACATTATACACAGCACAAGTTGTTTTTGTCCTCTTGGATTCACTTTCCGAGGACTCTTGACAGCTCCCCTAGTCACACTCAACCTCCAAGTCCATCGCGGCCTCCAAGTGTCTCTTTGCCGCATTTCAAACGCAGCTTTCCAGCTTTCCATTGCCAACTCGGTGCCTCTGAGGTCAAAGTACCCGAAACAGATCCTGACACCGAGAAAACTGAGGCCGACAGCAAGTATGGGTGACTAAGATGTATCCAGTTTCACAAGATTTCTTTACTCATGTTTTGCAATGGTCTTAAACACACAACTGCTGCACTTATTGCAAGGTTTTTTTTCAGGGTCAGAGAAGCCCCACAAAAATGTTTCCTCTGAAGGCCCAAGCAGCGTCTCCTCCATCTATGATGCAGGCTGGATCATTTCGGGTGCACTTGTGAAGATATGCTATGCCATGTATGCCGGCATTCTATGATTTCCTTGTTAGCCTTGTTAGCCTTCCAGATCCAGCCACCACCTGCCTTTGCTGTGGCGAACTCTATGCAAACAGAAACCGAGTTCTTCTTTTGCAGAGGCAAGGCGCCAGGCCACAAGGCCCACATTCCTCCATGTCTCTGATGGATTCTGTGGGATCAGGCGATGATGCCAAGAACTTGAGACCATCAGAATTGAGCTTTCAACAGTTTACGGAGATTCTGGAGTGATGGCCTCAAAGAGCTTGAACAATTGAGATCCATTTGAAAGCTTCCAGACTTGAACATCAATGTGTTTGACACCAGGCGTATTTAGGATGAGTTGAAAGGCCATCGAATTGCTGAAAGCTTTTTGATTCGACACACGGCTACCGAGGACCGTCAATCGTTTGTTTGTGATGCTGTCGAAATACGAGTGCCTTGGAGACAATTCTTGCTGTTCTCTTTGCGTGGATCAAAGCAACTGCCAAGGTGGAACGACAAGACTGCCACTTTCCTTCACAGGTTTGGCAGCTGCAAAAGTCTGCACAAATGCTGCCAACCATGCAAAGCACTGTGTGGTTCAGGAGCAATGACGACTTGACCTCCGAGGAAGAGGAGGAGGAAGAAGACGGTACATTTGCTGGAAACTGAGATTGCACAGGAAATAAAGCAATGACTTACAGGAATGGGGGGACAAGCATGGAGATTGGCACTTGCAAGAAAGATGTGTATTTTGTTGTCATTCTATAGCCTACATATTGCATACGATAGCTATTTGAGGCTCGGCAAACATCAATCAGTGGGAAACAGACCTTGCCACGGCCTCGGCGAAACAGATCTGGATCTTTTGCAGCTTGCAGGATTGGGGGTGGAGATATGGTTCTAAGGAAAGGCGGTAGCAGCAACAAGCGAGAAGCAGTTGCTTGACTTGCGTTCCAGTGATTCCAGTGCTTAAATTCATAGATTTCTTTGTGTGTTTTTTTTTGCAAAATGAGATAAAATGGGGTGCGATGGTGATGCGTATCCCCAGGAAATTCGCCGACTGAAAGGAAAGGTGGAAGCAGCACAGCAACAGGCAATTTTATTTGCATTTCTCCACCTTCAAACACAAGCATTGTGTAGATTTGAATAGCAGATTGCTGCAGAACTTTTTGAAGTGTTGGAAGAGTTTGTAAGAGATGTGTAAGTAAAAGTTTCAACAGATCCCGCTTGAGAGCTGTCAATGCCTGTTTGCTTGTCACTGCTTGTCACGCAGGCAGCAGCTACCCAGCTCAAAGAACAAGTTGCTATTTTGCAGCTCTTGGTTTGATGCCTAGTCAAACCCCAGGCCAAAGAGGTCTTGAATTGTGATTGAAATGGCAGGCAAAGGCCAATCTCAATCAGTCACAGAAGCACAAAACAAGATCTTTAGGTGTTTGTGACTTTTGTTGGCTGGTTTCGAGGCGAAAAACAGCTTTGACTTTTGGCTGAAGAAGATGCTACAGGAGACCATTAGCGGTCGGTGTGTTGTGAAAAAAATGATGATACAGACAAGAACCGGACGTTTCGGATCACGAGGATTTTCCAACCCTTCCGAATGCCCATCGGTTAAGTTCTCTTGCGAATGAAGGACCTTGGCTCCAGTCAAGTGCAAGCTACGCCAGGGCCTAAGTTTCACGACTTGAATCTACATCTTGGCGTGGATCCTATCGTGTGTATCCAGTTGTCCTCCAAAACCTCTTGAATCCATAATTCGTGAGGTTGCCAGATCCAGACAAGCTTTTCTCAGCGGTGACCCCTCCTGAGTTAAGGATATTCAAAAAACGTGTTCAGATTCCGATGCTTATGAATTCTCATGATGCTTATGCATGCTCCTGTCTATCGCAGCCGAGTGCTCAATGCACAAAAAAATAGATACCTGACATAGCTTCCTTGATTGCATGTTGGTTGCCACTTTTCAATGACATAACGGCTCAATTCTGACTATCAAGATCTCGATCCATTGGATTCGTAAAGTTGTAAATGAGTTCTTCACAACCAACTTCGCAGCCTCAACGAGACTCCATGGCGGATGAAGAGCTTCTGCAGCGAGCAGAGCGCCTGCGGCTCCAAGCAACGGAATTGGTGCTGCGGAACTTCGACAATTTTCACACTCCGTTTTCAATTGAATTGACACCAGAAAACGCTGTTCTTTTTGCATCATTTTTTGGGACAATGTGCTCCGTATTTTCAACAACACATCATATCCTGCGATTTCACAGCCCTTCAGACCTGGTGGAATGCTTTGAATCGCATTGAACATCATTGAACACTCAACACAGCAATCATGCCACATTAGGTAGCCCGGAAAGTGACACTGATTTCCTACATGTGGATATTTCGAATCTCAGTTTTCAGCGCAATGCAGTCCTCAAGCAACAGCTCAAGGAATGGGCACTATGTGAGTGATACAATACATTCAATACGCAGATATTTTGTCAGAGAGTATCTGACACGACCTTGACCTTTCTTGCTGCGGCTTTGCGTTCGTCGGTGATTTTGCAAGGAAATGTGTGGCAAGCGGTCGCTTGACAAAATGGATTGTCAACAAAGTCATGGTACTTGCGCCTAACTTACCATGCTGGGTATTACCAGCAAGGCTGTTGTTGCTGCCACTGTTTTCCTTTCCAGTCTTCCCATTACACAATAGTACACATCTCATCATCCTGGCCGTTTCTCATCTTATTATTGCGCCCATCCCCCCGTGAGCAGTTTTTTCCAAATGCCTTAGGTTCAGCGGAACTGGATCTTCCAGTACTGGAAGCCACTTTGAGAGATGCGCAAGAGCTTCCAGGTCCTCCCCCAAAACATGTTCAATTGACTGAGTCGAATCAGATTTTGTGTTTCTTCGGGTCATCGAGTTCACTTCAACATTGGCACTTCCGCAGTCTTCCGTTTTAACAACATGTTCGCTCTGGGCATGGAATATTTCGCGAGGTGACAAGGAATTTGAGCAATGTTGATTTGGTCATCATTTGACAACTCGAGGAATTGATGAAGACTTGCTGGCAGAGGCACAGCAAGTTGTGGATGTGGCACAATGTAATGGACTTGCTGAGAAACCTGAAGTTCTCAAAGAACGTCTCTTCAATGCTGTCAATGATGGTGAGCTCTCTGTTGCCAAAGCCTGCTTGGATGCCAATGCAGAAACCCCAGTTCGACTTCCTGTTGATGTGGTAGACGAGGATGGAAATACTCCGCTCTCAGAAGCAGCGTGTTATGGTGAAGTTGAATTGGTCGAATTCTTCCTCTCAAGAGGTGCTCATCCCGATTCGCGCAACGAGCTGGGTCGAACGCCGATTTGGAGAGCTTGTTACAATGGGCATTTCGAGATTGTGAAGTTATTGCTGGAGAACGGTGCAGACAAGTCAATTGCAAGCAACACTGGAGAGGAGCCCGGGAAGCAACTTGAAAAGAATTGGAAAATTTGATGATATTGGTATCATATGAATCATGTAATATGACTAATATGATATCATTATATATCATTGCTTTGTCTCATGAAGCCAAACAAAGGCAGTTATGGGGTCTAAGGATTTCGATCGATTTTTGATAGTTGATTGCTTTCATACATGAAGTGCAATCATGGCGACTCAAGGCATGGTACCCCGGAAACCAAAGCCTTAATGGCTGAATGGGATCCCAAAGAAACTGTGAAATTGAAAGCGGCGCGAAATTTGGGAGCTTGGTCTGCACCCAAAGAAAAGACTCCTGCCAAACCGGTCTACAGCGAGTTGACTCCGCCACATGGCGAAGTTATCAAGTCAGGGCTTTTTTTTTGAATCCTTTTCTTTCGTTTCTTTTGCAGAATTCTGTCACTAGGACGTCTAAGTTAGGGGGTAGTGCAGTTTAAGGGTTGGGATCTCGTTGGAAAGTGGCGCGACCAGGTTGCAAAAGATGTTGCAAAGTGGTGAAGAGCCAGCATGGCCCCTGAAAATCTCACTGCGTGAGTTGCCCCTTGCTCTATCCGCTGCTCATGACTTTGGCAAGGTGCGCAGCTTTTTGTTTCGGCATTTCGTTTGTAATGGTAGCCAGTAGCCATGAGAAAATTTCCAGGCAGTGCAATGGTAGCCATAAACTTCTTGGTTTCTTCTGCCTCAAAGCCTTGACAGTTGATAGCCAGGTGGGTCTCGTGGTTGCCAATGGCCTGGAAGAAGTCGAGCGATATCTTCACTACTCTTGTGAAGGCCTTATCGATGGCAAGCAGTTGATTGGTGAAGTCTTCATTAAGAAGAACCAATCCCTGGAGGATGCCAAAGAGATGCTCCGGGATTTGTTGCTGCGTCTCGTTTGGGTATGAAAGTGATGAACGTTTTGGATGTTGATCGATGAAAACCACTTTGAAGATTTTTTAATATTTTTCATCCACATCTTTTTTGATAACAAAAATGAACCACTCTGTTGTCCTTTCCAGGTCTGCCATGGAAACCCACGGTGTGGGTGTTTCTCTCCATGTCCGCATGGGGGATTCGGCCGCTTAGTTGGACAACCTACGGACTTTTGCCTGCTTTGGATAGAAGATTCATCTAGTACTCAATACACAGCCATTTCTACATTGTGATTCAAGTTTAATCTTGTGAAATTATCGAATTTGTCATGAATTTGATATAGTCTCATCTGTAGCAAAAAATGAATCGAAGTTTGAGTTGGACACGATTTGGAGTTCCAAGTTCGATTTGGCGAACCGTGAGGCTTGTGACCTCCAACGATTTTGCGGAGATGGGATGTTCCCAGCAGAAGTCTTTGGAGGTCCACGGCGATGGAGCAATGATGAGGCGACATGCGATGTTTTTTCGGTATCCTGAAACGGAGGCTCTCTTGATATCAGCTGTGTATCAAGGCGATGCTTTTGGGGCCCCATTTCAAGAGAGACTCAAATGGCAAGATGCATTAAACAGCCCCAAGATGCAAGATTCATTGAGATGCTTGAACTACACTACAGCCAGTTCAACTGAAGCTTCCCCAACAAAGATAGTCAAGTCCCAGCGTTTGGCACATGGCAGGTGCTACGCCACTTCCCTCATAGCGGGATATCCCTTCAACCAGATTTTCAACTAGCTGGAATCTCAGCTTGCATACCTTGAAACCTTTCAGGCCTGGATTTGTGTGGAATATTGATCTCATCCGTTCGGAAACATCGAAGACATTCGAATCTATTTGTATCTTGAGGTCATCAGTACCCGTTTCGACCTCAAGGAATGCCGATTGCATTTAGCGGACAAGATACCCTACTTCGAGGCCAGAAAATCTGTTGAGTTCTGCCTCCGATGTTGACATGACAAGCACAAGAAGCACCAGAAGCGCATGCTGCGTAGGAGATGGCCTTCATTGAGATCGACCCTGAGTCTGTGAACTGAGCACCAGCTTCGTCATCTTGGCAGTCTTCATGTTTTGGAAAGTGGCCCAGTGAACCTGAGAGAAAAGGGCCAAGATGAAGGACGATCAAAACTGAACATTTTCGCAAAATTTCTCATGTGATCTGATGCTGCACATGTCCTGGCATTTTCCATCCGAAAAACTTCCGAAATCAACATCCAATCATGTCCATATGCCTGGATTTTCCAGACTCTGCCAGGTTATGGAAGTGACCCAGACGGAAGGCCGGGATTGGACTGAATAGCATAGGTCAAAAACACATCTCCAAGTGAAAATAAATGCGTAGATTTTGCAAGAAGACTTCTATTCTCATCTTATTCTACCGTAGACTGATTGATCTGACTGTGAAGGACTACAACGACGTGTTCGCGAGCTGGAGGAGCTTTGTGTTGGGTGTCCTTCAAACTGCAAACCTGAAAAAATCTTGGTTGCAGTCAGGACAAGCTGAAGCGCTTAATTCCAATGTCGGACCGTTTGAAACAGAAGGAAGGCAGGGAGCAAGAGCAAGACCTCCAGTGCTTGTGCAAAATTCAGATTTGAGTCCAGCAGGACTGGCAACTTCACACAACTATATACTATTATACAATGATGTGATATGATGTGTACTACGTACAGCTATATCGGACTGTAAATACGGCTACATAGAACCACAATTATCCGCATATATACAACCAAGTACGATGCTACGATGCGCAGGGTGAAGTTTCTTGCAGCTTTGCAGGTGTAGACTCAAGCTTTTGGAAGAGAGTCATGCGGTCAGTTCGGCACAGCATGACAGCGCGACGTGGTGTGGGCCAAAGTTGCCTTGCACATGCATCTCTGTGCATCTCTGCATTCTTTGCACCGCTGTCACCTCAAAGACTGCAGATTACAGCATTGCATATCACTTTGTGTAGGATCTAGTGCTATGAAAGCAGACTCAGTGCAGAGAGCGTTAGGGTCTAAGATGGGATGATGGGACACTGTGGAACCATTTTGTGGCTGGTATTGTATCATATCCTAATCGGCCAAACAATTGGTTGTTTTTCATGTGATTGGGGCATTCGAAAATTGACATCTTGCAATTTCCTGCATCGAGGACCTCTGGGTCTGGAATCAAGATGCATCTTGGAAATTTGGATCGAGTACATGGCGGGACCCTTGGACAACTACGTTGTAAAGGATTTCAAGGCGTTTTGGAGTTGCGTTGGTATGGTCACATGTCACCACAGACTTATGTCTATCTACTCCACCTCGGATAAAGCCTCTCTGCAGGAGTTGGATAGACTGTTTTCCAAATCCCATTTCAAAATTTTGATGCTGATGAAATTGTATCCAGTTGCTTTGGCAAGAGACAATTGAAATGACTTCAGCCCTTCAAGAAACGGCGAAACGGCCTTTCTGATTGACTCAAGGTGAGCTTGCACTCATTTGGCAAGCGCTTCCTCCGAAACCTGCGAAAATGGCCTTTCCACCATGGTTTTACAATCTGCAAGTGGGTGTTGTGCTCTCATGGTTTTATGGCAGGCTGCTGGAACTCTTCTTCTGCGGCCAATGGCTCCACAGGTCTTTTTGTCTTTTTGATTTCAAACCGGTAAAGCCATTCGCTCTGCATGAACATGACAGACAGGTCCTGCAGGAAGCCGTGCGCAATTTTTACCTAAAATCATGCGGCCGACATAGACAGGCAGTTGGACAGTGGGTTCGTAAAGTGAGAACGGTGAGAATGGGCGAGAGATTTGATGGAAGCGATATGACGGATTGAATTTGATGCCTTTCGGATGTCTTTTCGGTCAGGTGGAGCAAGCAGTCTGCAACCTATGTCGACTGGCATCTTGGCAACAGTGCTGTGATTCTATTGTCTTGGTGCCAAAGTGGTTTTGATTCCTGTTTGGGATCGAGGTCTTGCAATTCTCGAACAACATGAAAGTTCAGTCCTTAGAGTACAACGCAAAGTACAATCCAGGAACAGGAGCAGATTGAATTGACACTTTTTTCAATCAACTTTAGAGACTTTGAAAGCAATCCTGCAAGAGTTCGAGGTGTTGCTTTTCGCTGTGATGTGTCGGGTCCCTTGAGCGCTCAAGATCCAAAAACATGGAGCAAGAATGATCAAGAATGTGGCACCGTATGACACGGTATAGATCCGTGTCTGTGTAGTACCGTGCCTGTCAAGTGCCGGGAAACCTAAGGCGACATTGCGACGCCTGCAGAGTGTGAAGGCAAATTGCCGAAGGCATGGCCGATCGAGACAAGGAAGACCAAAGAGTGTTTGACAAAATTTATGTACGAATGAATTGTCAGATGCAATATAAGGTATGATATATGATGATAGTTTGTGAACATGTATATTAATTAACACAACCAACGTATTAGCATATTGTAGCTGCACACGAAAAATGTAGTGGAAACGTGGAGGAAGGTAATCAAGCTCATATCATTTGTCTCAGCGCTGAAGCATGGGCTGTCAAAGCTCAAACATTTGAGGTCACCATTGATGTGTCGCAGTATGTGGAATGCCTTTGGCCCAGCGTTTCGACACTGCATCCAGATGAATTGTTTTTAGATGACAAAATTTCAGTCCCTGTGTTGCACATTTTGTCGCTGATCTCTTGAATCAGGTCCAAGCATAGAATCCCTGTCCAATCTTCCCTTTGACGTTGCTTGGATGGTGGGATGAGAAATTTAACATGTCATCAGATGAAACAGTCGTCGCGATTGCCATTTTCTGCTTATTTTCTGCTTTGGGAGTGCTCAGGCTGTCCACACCATGAGCGAACTTATGTCTGGCCTTAAGAATGCCAAGAGATCAAAGCTCTGTGCTCAGGGCGGTTTTGATGAAAACCTCTGTTGGTGCATTCATTTTCGAGGTGCCTCTGTTGCTTCAATCCGTTGACCTCTGGACGTTTAGGCAATTTGCTGGAGCTCATGATGGAAGTTTGCAGCGGATTCCCCAATTTGATGTAGATCATAGAGGCCATGGTGGGGATACGGAAATGGGTTGAAATGGACGTAGCAAATATTGTCAAATATAAGATGTGTATAATTAGCAGAATTTATATGATATTGATATAGAGATTTGTCGCGAGCACACGGCACTGTACAGTCTCAGACATTGTCTAGCATGGCAGAGGCAAAAGTGCAGAAGTGGAGGACTCGCTTCTGCCAATTCCGTTGCAACCTGAGCAATGCACAGCAATTCAGCTGAGGATATGGAGCTAAGTCAGGTAGTGGAAATTATTTTTGTAAGTTTGTACATTCTTGTCCTCTGCAATGTCATAATGTTGCTTGTTTAGATGCCTCTTTGGACCTGATGTTGGTCATTCTCCAGGCTAATCCTTGCAGCTTCTGGAGCGATTTGCAACCGGAGCAAGGCCAAGCCCCAAAAAGCCGAGGATTTACGGAATTTGTTTGTCAAAGAATTGGCGTGCCCAGTTGACAGCACAGTACTTCAACCTCATGCTGCTTAGCTACGCCCGGTTTGGCCCCCGAGTGGAAAAAGAAGTTTACACATCCACCCTGGATATGCCGGATCTGAGGCGACCTGTTCTCTTGTCCTTTGAAGAAAGTCAGGCCGGAGGATTCAGCTTCAGTTTCTATGAAACTGCAAGAGTTCAGATGTAAAAAGGTAGACAAATGGAATGACACAGAACAAACGGGATACAAACAGGATAAAATAAGGCTCCGGAAGGTGGAAAAAAAGGGGGATGGGCTTGGACACGGTGGAATTCCGGCCAGGAATTGGACAAGCTTCTACCACGGAGTTCTGGATCCACCGAACGCAAGAGTGATTCGGAGGTTGGGCGCGGATCGATCGAACGAAACTTCGCATGTCGAAGATCTGTACAACGTCCCGTGTTTTGCAGGTTGTTGGTTCACCAAGTCCAGATATGCAACGCTCTGTGTCAAGGAGGGTCGACAAAAACACACAGAGAAACTCCTAAGAAACTCACAATGTGTCACTTTGATTGGATTTTTATCGCTTTTATTGCATGATTGGCATGATTCTTTTTGATACATTGTGTTCAAACTGATGATTTCCTCGATTTCGTCATGCCTGCTGGGCAAGTCAACCAGTGTCAACCAATGAAAGGAAGTCATACGATTCTTTGTCAAGCAAGAGCTTCTCCTCAGGAGCGCCAGTGATACCAAGTGATAGCGTGTGATACCGACATCTAATTATAGACCTCGTTTATACCTGCTAGTGCGACAGCTTGTTGTTTTACTTTGCATTGCTACTTTGCTGTAGGAATTGGGGATGTGGAAGAAGCATCAGTCTCTGTAGAGGCTGCGCAAAATCATCAACTTTGCAAATTTTGCACTTTCGAGTTGCGAATGGAAGATCCAAGAACAATGAAATTCGAAGGTATTTGCTACTGACATCATTTGACATCCCTGACATCCTAGGCATTGATGGTGTCTCACTTGATTGCATATGATCGTTTACGACGACACCCAGACATGTGGGAGGAGTTTTGGTATTGTTTTGGCATGGCTACATTCATATCATTTCATTGTATTCTTTTCATTTTGATGCCCCCGCAGTTGGATGTTGATTCAAGTGTAGTCAGTTTGCTTTTCGTTTTCCTTTTGCTTCTTCCCTCATTGCAGGAGACAAACTCCTTCGTGGACAGCCTTTGGGAAGCAATTATGAAGACCGCTCGGAAGAAGGCTGGCAGGACAATCACGAAATCACGAAACATGGAGAGTAGATTCAGTAGATGCATTGAATGCGTCGTTTTGGTCTGCCAGACCCGACTCAGCACTTTCACGATTCAGCTGGGTAGAAGCCTCAGCTTCATGATGTTCTTCATGTGGGTATACCTGTATATCATTGTCTATGTTGTCTATACCTATGTTACTTAAAGTCTCTGTCTCTCTACAATATCGTTACATCACGCAAGACGCCTGCCTTTGAGATCTTTGTATATATTGAGTCTGGCTTAGGGACAAGAAATCCATGTTCTGTTTGGCATCTTTGGAATGTTGCTTGTTCTCAGATGAGCAAGAAATAGCAGAAGCAACGATGGCTGCCCAGGCCGCAAATATTCACGAGCATTGGTTGCATTCTCCTGTTCCGTTTCACCTTTACGTATTGTCCACCAGATCCACGTTTGTTGTTGATATAGACTTTGTGTTCCTGTAACATCTCTCTGGTCAGGTGACGACTGAGCGTTTTCGATTACAGGCTTGTGTCTCAAAGAATTTTTGTCTTCAGATTTTCGCTGGACATTTGTTGAGGACTTTGCAAGATCCACTTAAATTCGATGAATTTGATTCATAATTAGATAGGAGTTGATGCTTTCTTATCAAATGTTGAGATTCAACAAGCTTCTGTAGGAATGATTTTGATGGAAGGTGTGATTGAGGTTTTGAAGACACTGGGATTCACTGCACAGAAGTGTTCAAGGTACCAGAATCCCTGGTTGAAACAGCTCTGTTGGCGATGCAACCTGCACTGGATTCTTTGCTGCATGTTTGCGATTTTGTCAATTTTGCACGGTTTCATAGTTTGATGATGTTTTGATTTCAAGGAAGTCTTCATCATCTTCATCGGTTGATCGGTTCATGTTCTCCAAATTTCGGTTCAAGTTGGACTTCAATTCGTATGTGAGCTCTGTCGTTCCAGTCTCCAACAAGCTTCAACCAGCTCCGGCCTGACGATGTGGCAGGCAGAGCTGAAGCAGATGGAAGAAAGGCTGCGGCTTCAAATGCACACAGCAACTCGTCCATATGACCCATGGACTTCTTTGAAGTACATGGGCCTTTTGAGTGCATTTGGAATTGGTGCAGCTCTATGCTATCCATTACTTTGGATTGGAATGGCATTACTTTGCTTTGTGAAGAATAGCCAACTCTATGCACCTCCTTTGGTTGTTTTGGCTGCCCTTGGAACGGTCTATGGATCTGGCTTCTTGACTCTTTACTATGTGAATCAGTTAGGAGTTCCTCTTCGAGATCTTGGGATGGGTTTGAGTTTTGCAATCCTTTGCTTGGCGTTGGTGACAACCGCAGAAAGGCAGCAAGCCAAAAAGGAAGAGCTTAAAACATCCACAGTTGACTCACAACTTCAATTACTCGCCCTTTGGAAATACACCATCATCCCTGTCGTGGCACTCTCCTCTGTATTGCAGTTTCGATGGCCAACGGCAATTCTTGGTGCAACTTTCTTTGTGGTGATGTTGAAGGCTTTCAGGGCCTTTCTGCTCAAATCGTGTTGGGCAGGATGTCCTGAGAAGGGAGAGCAGATGCGTGTTCTGCTTTCGGGTGATTCCTTCCCACCCAAGTTGGATGGTGTGCAGAACTTTGCCCGGAACACCATCCAGGCTCTCGTTCGTGATGGTCACAAAGTTCATGTATTTTGCAGCAACGGAAGCCCAACCACTCATTTGGCTCCAGAGAATTATGGTGCTACAGTGACTCGTGGTCCAGGAGTGGAAGTACAACCAAAACACAAGATCACTTTGCCATCTCCACATTTCTTGTTGGCATTGATGCGTTTCCGACCTCACATCATTCAGTTCTTTGACTTCACGCCATGTGCTTTTTTTTGTGTGCCCTTTCTATGGTGGCTGGGCATTCCGGTTGTCATCTCTCACCATTCTCGCATTGACCTCTATGCTGCATATGTGCCGGGTTTCCTTGGGGACTACTCACCACAAGTTGTCCGAGCGGCTTGCGAAGTCTTGTTTCCTTTGGCCACCGGACATCTACTGATTGATGGTTCTCAAAAGGATCAAAGTTGGTTTCAGGGACATCCCAACACCCGTTTTTGGGCAACTGGATGTGACTTAGAATTCTTTCATCCTTCCAAGGCATCAGCAGAGACTCGTGCTATTTGCAGCAATGGCAGACCAGATCTTCCCCTAGTGGTCTTTGTTGGACGACTTTCACCTGAAAAACAAGTTGACAAACTCATAGATCTGGTGAAGGTTACGAATCTTCTTGGTGAACCTGAGTTGTGTCGTTTTGCCATTGTAGGACATGGTGACTCTTGGGAGTCGATTCATCAAGAGATTGGACACCGACCTGATGTCTATATGCCCGGTGCAGTGACAGGAGAGCAATTAGCTTCGACTGTGGCCTCGGCGGACATTTTCTTTTCGCCTACCGTGACGGGTACCTTAGACTTGGTCTTCATCGAGTCACAAGCGGCTGGCATTGCAGTGGTTGGCCCAAGGGCTGTAGCTGTTCCTTTGGTGGTTACTGATGGAGTCAATGGGCGTTTGTATGATCCACTGGACATGCAGGATGCAAGGAGAGCTATTCAGGATATCACCAATGGTCAGTTGGACAAGATGAAAGCCGAAGCTCGCAAAAATGCCAAAGAGAATTTCACATGGTCGAAATCGTCCGATGCGGCGATTCAATTCTACAAGGATGTTTTGCAGTATTTTCAAAGTCATCGATGAGGATGTCTTGCCACCACAATGAGTCTGTTGAGTACCTCAGTACCCGGGACTCTGACTTTCTGAAGTTAAACTGGGATTCGCCGCGTTGTCAATGCAAAGCATTGTCAGCTTCGTCCATGTGCAGTTAAGGTGACTTCCCGTAAGAAGATTGCCAGAATGATTAGTATGCATGACCCCTGTCTTTTTGCAGATTGAAGAGTGCCACAATTGCAAATACGAAAAGTGCCAAAAAGCTCATTCATCCCACTTGTCGCACGGAAGAACATGAAAAAAGCCCTGGTGTTCTGATGTTATGGGCAAGACATGATGTCTCATACAATGATCAGAGATGTTGTGAGGATTTGGAGACTGATACTGAGGGTAAGGCAGGGGCGGAATGGCAGAACGATGTCTTATTGCCTTGCTCTTTTTAGTCGTCAGGTGCAGAAAGAAAAAGAAAAAGAAAGAAAGTTTAAAGAAAGTTGTGTTTTCTTGGTCCCCTTTTCCATCATTTTCCATGCGACGTGACAGGTCACCAAGGAGGCGGTTCGCAATTTGATGCACTTGTGGCAGCACTCCGGTCGTAGCCTCGCTTGGCAGTTGAATCAGTTGAATCTTCGAACGAAGAAACATCGAGACATCACTCGATTTGACTCAGGTGGGGCTGCAAGTATGTGCATCATGGAAAGTCATGTCTGAAGTCTCAGATCTTTTTTTCTTCTCTGCAAGCATTTTTGTAGTAAAAGTAATGTACAGTATATAATAGATTATAATAGTATATATATATATACATATATATGTTGTATATATCATATATGCCGCAGCAAACCTGCCACATTGTGCCTTATGGTAGTCCTGGTACCTTGGCGCCCGCGTTGAGGCCCTCTGGGCGGCTTTGTGGGCCATGGCCTTGGAACGAGCCTACGAGGTGAAACTCATGGGTCGCGACCTCGACGGAGAGAGAGGATTGCTGGGATTTTTTTTGGATGGATATAGCTAATAAAATGCTAATAAAATGCTAATAGATGCTAATAAGCTAATAGCAATATGCATATTATACTGAATTATACACTATGAATATAGTGAATATACTTTGGAATCTTTTTGCTGTTCCTGTGAGGCAAATTCTTTGGCATCTTTGATGAGTCAGGAGACGATTGTTTGCAGTTGGGAACCAAGAATCCTATTTCAACACTACTGCTATTGATGCTTTCATGTCAAGCCCGGATTTCTTCATGCGTTTCACTGTATGCTTAAGATCTATTTCAATAGATGCAGGTTTGATGAGTTCGTGAACTTCATGGCTCACATTGCACCGGCTGTCCTGGAGGCCACTGAGAATCTTATCCTCAAATTGCCTTTGAACATCTTTGAACCTTTTACGTTTCCATGGCAGCTTCGACAGGCAGATTGCGCATCGCTTTTCATGGCTGTGGCGGATGATACCTCGGCAGATATGACGCAGGAGGTTGGAAGAGCACCAGACCAAACTAAATCTCAAGAATGATCGGTATCAAACCAGTGTAAGAATTGCTTAGATGGGTGCGCTTGAATCTTGTTCATCTTGTTCATCTTGTTCATTTGATTGTTGTTTTCCTACTACACTTTCTGTGTAGGTGTTCCTGAATTTGGTCCAGCGTGTGGGTGTTTCATCTGACCTGGTCCTTGCCTTTGGCCTCGCAAGTTGCGGGATGCATCAAGCTTCGGATGATGTTTTTCCCAAGGATTCACTGGAGAGCCTGGTGAAAGCTCATGAGGGACAGGCATTTTTTTTCGCACACATGGCATTTCTGCCATTTCTGCATTTCATGGATTGACAATTTGAATTTTTCCATTGCCTTTGTCCAGGCAGGCTGAAAGACATCAGTGAGATGCGGCAGTCTGATCAATCCAAGGTTGGAGTTGGGTCACGATCTTTGACGGTATCCAAGTATTGAGAAAGAAGCAATGAAGCATAACGCATTTGAAAAATTGAAGATATACAAGGCATAAGATGGTGAGCTTGGGTTTTTCAGAGAAGACCTCTGACAATCCCTTTGTATTCAGACACACCAGAGGTGTGATCCCTGTACATAATATGTGCATTGCACACCACACACCAGGCATAGCCTGTGCAATGAACGCAAGCATGCCAACAGTGTAGAAAGCGCAATGCCAGTGGATTCTGAATGAAAAAAAGTGGCGAGTAGGACCCACCACAGCCTTTCATATCTTTCATCAGGCATTAGAATCATTAAAATGACACCGAAACGCAGGCAAACAACGAGCAAAATTGGAATGAACAGGAGTTGCGTTCACAGGATGCCGCATGAGACCATTGAAGCTTTGTATTGATGCCGGCAGGTGCTCACCACGGGGCTTTTGGGAGGATGTGCGTACCCTGTCATCAGTCTTGATGTCATCAATGGTTTGATCCTCAACTTTAGAGCATTGGATTGCTGGAGGCAACTTGGGTAAGCTGAGGTCATGCTCTTGTGGCTTTGGAAAATCCCTGGCCTCAAGCAGTTGCCTCGGGATTTGTGAGAGAAAAGATTCAGAAAGTTGTTTATGTTTCAATATGCTGGATACATTCCCCAAGAGCAGAATGCAGCAATGCTATAGGGTCTCAGCCACTGGGCATTTCAGGGGTTCTGGCAAGATTCTAGGGTTCTGTCTAGGTTTTACGAAGGTTTTGGGCTGCGTTCCGGGCAGGTTGCGCTAGGGTTCCTAAGAAGCTTTTAGGGCAGGGGCAATGAATTTCGTTTTTCAATGTAATGCGCTTGCTGTTGGGGATATCACCTGACTTCATCTTGTTGACATTTTTGTCTTGAAAATTTGGGTAGCTCCATGCAAGATGGACTCGACCCTGAGGGCAAATGGAATGGTAGCTGGGGACCTGACAGTTTGGAGCCTGATGCCAAGGATGCTGAAAACTTGCATGTTTGCATGTTTGACAAACCATGAAAATTCAGGGTCCTTCGAAATCGAATGACGCAGCATCCTGGTTGCAATTCCTTTTGGATGAGCATTCAGGACCTTGTGAGCTTTCAAACAATTGACATGAGTTCCCTCTATTTGTGATACTTCCTAGAGGTGCTTGAGATATCTGGGTGGGAGAGAGAATAGTTGGTGGCCTCTGTTGGTGGTGAGCTTGCAGGATTTTTGTCAGCACTTTACGGATGTGGCAGAGGCAGGGATTACACACATCAGCGACCTTGGAACTCACGTGAGAACGTTCCAAACAACCTTGTCATCACTCTATGTAGGCCGCGATAAGGCCTCAGCGCAAGCATCTAATGGCATGTCGTTGTAATCCAAAGCTTTGATCGCGTAAGCAATGTGTAAGCCCCATGCGCTGATGCGCAAGCAACGACATAGCTACAACTATATGGAGGTTTTTGCGGACTTGGAACAAACTGAAATAATTGACAGATCGACAAGAAATGTTGTCAACACAAGTGGTGTCTGGAAGCTAAGCGCGCAAAACAGGCTCGGCTGGTTCCATCCGCATGGCAGTCTGCTATGGTGCCTTCCTCAGCATTGAAACTCCGCCTTGCTTTAAAAATATTTGAAATTTTGATTCCAAGCAACAGCGCTACAAAGGTCTGTATGTCGGAGGAGAGGCCCAGCTACCCCTTGGTCTCAGTGTCTTCACCTAGTCAGGCAGGAGTTTATCATCGTTTATCGCTCCAGCTTGGCTTGGATTTCAATGCATTCAACGAAGTTAACCATTGAAATCCATTGAATACATATATAGCACGCGACAACTGATATGCCTATATGCCTCGGGTTTCTTTGAACGCTTGAAGCTGCAGGCAG
Organism: Breviolum minutum Mf 1.05b.01; assembly: GCA_000507305.1. Classification (NCBI taxonomy): domain Eukaryota; class Dinophyceae; order Suessiales; family Symbiodiniaceae; genus Breviolum; species Breviolum minutum. Next base: position 63,679 of record DF240991.1, read on the forward strand.
TCTTTTGCTTGACTCAAGCAGATTCACGCTTAAGGCCCGACAGGCGTGAGGGCTTGGTTTCGCGGAAGTTGCAAGCAGTAACGAAGTCAAAACAAAGGGTTCTTGAGGACGTCAGAAGCTCTTAGCACTCTGATTGCAAATCATTGCAAATCATTGCAAACAATTATTTGAACTGCTAAGCCCATAATCTTGAAATCCTGAGTCTTGTAGAATTCAAAGATTGTACCTTTCCAGGCCGCTGGTTTCCATTGGACTCCGAGTCTACCGTTGTCGCATTGTGGCTCCTCCTCAACATGCAACAGGCAACGTTGAAACAAGTTTTTCATTCATCGCAAGCTACAATGCTCACAAAAATTGATCTGAGGATCTTGCAGGAACCATGACTTTGTACAAATTTATACTTTCATTTCGTGTAATTTCAGTTGAATCTCCAAAGGACTTGGTTTCTTTCCTTTCCAAAGTCCTGTATAAATGGAATGCATTTTGCTGGCGCTGTGCAATCATGTGCTCTTTAAAACCATCATGTTTGCTCAGGTGCCAAGCAAAATGTCTCCAACCCGTTCAAACCTTTGGAACTTTTGGCAGAGAGACCTGCTAGTAAGGTTTGGTGCTGGAAGTGGAGCATGGCCAGAGGATGTCATGAAATATTGTCAAGTTGAAGAGATCACGACTGCATATACGAACATATTATAGAAAAATAGTCTATATGGTGCGTATATATATATATATATAATAATATATATATATATATATTATATACCATTAGAGTAGCACCTACTGTAGTTGAAGAGATTTTTTGCTTGACAGGTGCATTCAGTCACTGTGGAGCTCCCAAAGCTGGAACCGTACTGCTGGCGTGTTGTCGCTTGCATCGAATGCAATCGTCGCGGTGAAGCAATGCATCTTTCCATCAGGAATTGCCTCTATGTCGCGTCCACTGTATATTCGCCTGGCACAAAGACAAAGCTGACAAAGCTGACAAAGCTTGGTTTTTTTCCGATATCTTGTTGTTGTGTGGGATGTTTACAACAAGAATCCGCAGCAATGCCCATACTTTAATGTACGACCTTGCTTATCTTTTCCCTGGATCTAGCCCACCATCAGCCCTTGAGACTCTCATGATCTCACAATATGATCTTTTGCAAGGCCGGAAGCATCTCCAGACTTCGCAGTCTTGAGGGTTTTGACCTCCATGCCGATGCGCTTCCGAGAGCTTTCTGTTCCGGAATCAGCGTGACCTCCAAAGGGTTCTCCAGAAGTTAGCTGCTTTGTGACTTTGCTACAGCTCCAAAAGAACCCAGGAAGACTTGGATCAGTTTCAAATCGGTCTTAGTATCCCTTGCAGGTATTTCTTGCAAGCGGAAGAGCAAGCTTCCCCTGCTTTGGACAATGACAGCTTCTCATCACAGGCAGCGTTACTCTTCAGTTTCTCAAGTGTAGATTCAAAAGAACTGAAGTTGTTTAATGTTTGTTGCAGAGTTGTAATTTCCCGTTTTGCTTTGAATTGCATATTGTAGTTACAAGTCATAAGTGTTATCAGATTTTATCACTGTCCAAGTGTTTTCTCACGTATTGAGGACAATACAAACCATGCTTGTGCAGTTCCAACAGTGTTTCCCAACGAGATATTTGTAGCAATTTTCTTGAATCCAAGTTTATGGCCACACTGCAGTAATCCGTAAAGTGTCTTTAACCATAGATCATTTGAATTCATTTCACCTTTTTTCCAAAAAAAGCTTCAAGTTTATTGAAATTCAACAGAGAACCTGCATGCGACTGGCCACGTGAAGGGCTCTGGCAAAGAACAGGATCACGAGCCAGCCGGGTCCTTGGCTTCGAACGGTTGAACCAATAGGAAAGGAAAGTACGCCCGCCGAATAGACTCGGGTAAGTGATACAATGACTACTGCATCATGAGTTCTGATGACGTATTATCATTCTTGTATTGAAACATAATTCTTACGTCATTGAACTTAAACATGTGAGATTTTTTAAGTGAGGGCGCATTGCAAGTGGTGCATGGCTTCTTCCTTGGGCACTTCATCTGACTTTTCGATTTCCCTCAGAGTATTCGATTGCATATCTATGAGCTGATGTAATGTAATTTGGATATTTCTCATTGTGATTGTTTGCAAAGGTGAGAGAGTATGCATTTCCAGCCGCTATGACAGACTCTCGCGCAAGTGGCCGCGCTCTCGAAGGTCTCAAAAATTCAAAGTAACTTCACTTCTAGACAGATACAAAGGTGATGCAGCCTGCTACTAAGAAATGCAGTACTAGTATAGCCAGTAGCATCCAGGAAGAGTATAGCCAAAGGAAGTCATTTGTGGCTTCCTTGTTGCTCCGTAGGTTGGATAGGTTCCTACCTCTCTATACATGGCACCCATGCGCACTTTGCCTAGGCTCTGCAGTCTCGGAGAGCTGTCAAGGCTCTGAAGCCTCTGAGCATTGGCAAGGTGAGGGAGTGTACTTGTAGCACACATGGAAACGACCGAAACCAACATGGCGACGATGAGCCAAAGAAACAGATTCAACAGGAGACTGCGGCGCTGAAACAGATCTCGGCTTCGATTTAAAGCTTCCCTTTCTTGAGGCAAGGAACTGCTGTCTAAAATGTTCAAAATGTCAGAGTGAAGTCGATAGAGTCGGATAGTGTGGCTGAATCAGTGGCTCCTGTGCTAAGGACATTTTGAGGCATTGCTCTGGTGTCGATTTGTAAGAGCTGCTGCGCTGCTGCTACAGCTGACTGCATACAGGGCTCGGAATGACCCCTGGAAAACCTTGTATCATACAGCTTAATCAGCTGTGTACAATAGCAGAAACGCGGAGTTTTGCATGATGTTGCAAGCTTCCCCAAAGCGTGCCTCTGGCAGTCGGAACATGAGGACTACAGAAAGGGATTTATGTTTTGCACATGTTATGTTTAGATTGTTTAGATGTTATGAACAAGACTGACATTGGAATGCAATTGAGCGCTTGGGGTCTCTTCCAAATGATTTCTGATGATTTCTGGCTGAAATGATGCTAGAAGAAAAGACTCGAATTACGGGCTGGAAAGCCTGACCGCAAAGTGCTCAAGACACTTGCCGATCAAAAGAAGGCTGGTTGGCGTTGCTGTGTGCAAATCCGTATCCTAAACCTGACGGGTACACTTCTTAGGATTGATGTCGGTTCATGGGAAGCGATTGGATCCCAAAAGCATGAGACGAGACCCACACTGCTTCTGCAGCTTTTCACACCGTTGCAAAGCAAAGATCGCAAAATCATCACATTTAACAGACAAGGTTCAGCACATTCAGCACATTCAGTACCTTTAGCATCTTCAGTACCAAGAAAGTGGGAAACCAGAAAAGCAACCAGATATTCCAAGTATTTCCAAGCAACTTTCAGTCTTGAGAGGATTGTAGTCTTGCCTACCAGGTGGCCGGTCACTTGAGATGTTCGTTTTTAATCTGGAACGTTTTCTTTAAAGCTGACAGTAGTTTTTTGAAACTGCGAGTGAAGATTAAGGTCTCGCATGCGAGTACCAAGATTGTTGCCGAGTTTGTGGGAGAGGCACCAAGATTTGTGAAGTCACAAAAAGGAAATGGAGGTGAAGACTCTTAGCTGCTTCGCTGGGACAAACTGAGAGATGAAGAGTAAGAAACACCCAATATAGCCTCCTGTACGGAAAACCATCAATTTTGCAAACATAAACTAAATATTATCTCAAATATTTTTCAGCATGATGCATAGATGGATATTATTATAAATTGTGGAGGTCTTTTGCGCCAGGTCGCCATGGGCAACAACCTTGCAAGACTTGTCTTTCAACCTCCTCAATCATCGCAGTCTCCTTAGTCCTTCTTGTCCACGAATTCCGAGTCTTGACGGAAATTCTTTTCGAATCTGAGGTATGGCAAAGATCCAAACCTCTTTTGGCTAACTACCTCAAGAGAAGAGGCACGGGCCTTGCGGCCTTACGGCCTTACCTCCAGATCATGAAACGTAAACCTCGGGGATGAAAACAAACCTACAGGAGCTGTTCAAGTGGGGAGGGGCAATTGCTTGTTTTTTTAGGATACCATCCAACCTGATTTGCAGATAATTTGCAATTGGAGGTCATCCCAGCCTTCTACATCCGGAAACCAGATGCCTTGTGGGGCACCTTAGGCACAACAGATCTCAGCCTAAAGTTTTTTTTCCATCCCTCTCCCTTCGCAAACTTTTCACCACCTGACCTCTTTTTCCAACATCTTTGCTTGTTTCAAATCAAAATGGAGGGAGGCAGTGAAGATGACTGTGTCCACAGCAAGTTGTGTGTTTATTTGGACTGAAAACTAAGTTTCACTTTACTCTTCAGCCATGGAAATGCAGAAGATCTTGGCCTCATTATCAGGTGCAGTGAAGCAGCGTGCTGTTTAAATCACAACTGAATGGATTTCCACAATCTTTGCACAACATCATGGATAGGAGGCTTCCGAATACTAGAACGCAATGATAAGACACACTTTGTTCCTCGTGTCTACAGATTGTTGCTGTTGCATGGTACTTGCAGCTGGTGGCTTAACGTGCCTTAGCTTGGCCGCAGGTACTTCAGAGATCTGGCCCATCAACTTCGTGTGAATGTGTTTTCCTACGAGTGACCTTGTCAAGGTCGATGGATTTGCTGCATGTCGTTGGGTTCGGCATTTCATCATTCATCATGTGTCGATTCATTGTTTCATTGATGTTTCATGATGTTTCAGGTTTTTTTCATTTATGTTTCATCATTTCATCCTTGCATTGCATTGCTCTTTGTATTTCTTTATATTCTTTGTTGGTCGCAAGCTTTCTGCGAATCTTGAAGCTGCCAAGGTACACTGGCTATGGCATGAGCACAGGTCAGCCCCAGGAGCGAGAAAGCGAGTTGTGATCCATCGAGATCCACCGAGTTCCTCAATTTCTGTGCCAAGGAGGCAGCCGTTTATGCAGACATTGAGGCTGCATTCAAGAGTCTTGGTTGCATTGGTTGGCCAGAAACTTCGTTAAGAAGCAAAATATTGCGAATTGGGTTCATTGTCTTGCAAATTTCTTAAGCCCGCAAGGTACATGCGGGAGGAGCTTCGTATGAAACCCAGCTTTCCCTTTGCTGATACTGCGCTGGAGTTGGAGTCTGCTGGAAAATCTGTGCAATTTCTGAGGTATCCCATGGGCACAAATCGTGCCATATGGCAGATCGATTGGCACTGCCCCATCAATACACCTGGCAAGATCATACCCTGTCCGTGGCGTGGCCAGCTACTTAATCTGGGCCCTGTATGATTTTTGCTTTGGAAACTTGTCCAAACATGTATGTCCAAGTCCAAGCCTACAGCATATTTGTCACCTTCATCATCGGACTTCTGATCTTGCTTCTAACTCCCCGAAACTATGAAGCTTTAATTCATCACAATTCACAATTCATAATAATACACTACATTTTTTTCTTCATCATTCATTGATTCATTGGCTGTTTACGCTCAGATTCTGCAAAGTCCAATGGTGTCGATCTATCGGATACCGTGCTGGCCTGAGCTTTTGGAGTCTTGCAAAAGCAGCATCAGCATGCTCTCGGAATCTTTCAAGCAATGCAGGTACTTTTGGTTCATGACCATTCACGATCCTGTATTGGCTAACAGTAAATGATTGATCAAGACACTGTGGGGGATTCATCTCTTGTCGATTTATTTGGCATCGTCTGACCTGTTGACTACTTGGTTGCATACTTTACGCTCTGAGGTTCCGGTTGCGCTTTACTCTACCAGGAGACATTTTCACCAACATTGATAAGATTGGTGACTTGGTGACGAATCGGCATCCAACAAATCAGAAGTTTGGGTTTTATGAGTCATGGTCTTCTTTTGACAAAACCTCGTCCTTTTCATGCAAAAGCTACGAGTACGAGCAAAGTTGTCATCCAAAGGGGTTGGGCCTTTGGATTTCGGATCTGTTTTGGTCCATCCTTTTAGGCGGCCTTTCGGGTTGTTTCCATCTTCACTTTTTGACTTTCGCTTTCTTCCGATATTTTGTAGGCATGTGGCTGAATTTATTGACCCCAAACATACTGGTCGTACATGAGCTCGAGGGATAGAGGTTTTGGAGTTGATTTTTAAACTTGAAACTTGCAAGCTTCAATGATTTGTTAATAGGTTGCTTGCAGCCACTTCCTATAGTCATACTTGTAGTTGGCCGCGAACCAGCCCAGGTGGTGTTTGCTGTCCAGTGTGCCTTGTCCAAGCTTTTGCAGAGTCACAGCTCTATTCGTTCGGGGGGATTGGGGAAGTTGGATTCCCATGGGTGACACGGCACCAGGTTTGTGATCCATGGCACCAGGGATGAAATCGTACCTGTATGGCATGGACAGGCACAATGCTGATGACACTGCATGATATTTGATGACAGTATTTTTTCACAGCAAAGAGCGTCGCTTTGGAAAAAGAGCTGGTCAGGCGCTGCATGAAATTTGTGTGAAGAAGGGCACGGCCTATGAACCTTATGTCTTAGAGGTGCAACCATCGAAAAGAATGTTTTTGGAACAAGCAGAACTTCAGTGGAGAAATTCTTTGATTTGTCCCGGCAGGGTGGAGATCACAACAACTTGGAGATGCAGGCGCAAAATGTCCCCCTTGTGTCATGCCAGAATCGAATTGGAATGACAGCATGACCAGGTTTTTGCTTTCACTTCCAGGGGGCTATTCAGCTATTCGTTTCTCTTTTCAGGCGGGAGATACATTCTACGTGAAGCTCGCGCCATGCTGGCATGGCTGACTCTCGCTACAAAGCAACCAGAGCATGGAAGCTGTTGATTTCAGGGATGGCATATGCAATAATTGATCCATGGTGCCGTTACCGTCACTGTACATGTCTCATATGCCAGCAGTAGAATTTGAAAGATCAGTCTGAAGCGGGGGACGCTTGCAAGATTGCCAGGGCCTTCCTGCAACATCTGAAGCAAACGCCCATCTCGGAGAAACTGCAGCAGCAGGCACATCAAAAGACCGAAAAGCCTCACTTCTTCAGCAAGTGCAACGAGAAAATGTCCAAATATGTCCAAATGATTCTGAATTCTGAATGATTCAGCTGACTCTGTCCAAGTACACTGTGCAAGACTGACTAAAGATTTGAAAGTGAGCATGCAGATATCGTGAGTGTCACTTCACGATTCAAGAGCAACCTTTTCATTCCTCCCAACAGCTTCATCGTAAGTCTGGGTGGCGATACTGGATGTCTCCCTCATGTCTCCTGCATTTCTGCAGGCCGACGATGCTGGCTTTTGATAGTGCTCTTGTTCCATCAATCTGGTGATTCACAGATCCCTCACAATCAAAGGAATCGAAGAGTTTGATTCCAGCCATGCGTTTGTGATAGCTTCAGAATCATGTTTGACATTGCTGTTCGTGCGCAGTGTGCCCTCTGTTTCATTTGTACAAAATGGAGATCTGATTGATCTCCTTTTGCTTTTGCTCATTGATCCGTACACGTCTCAAACTGCCTGCTTTGGAAACAAGAGAAACACCATGAAACACCTATGGCTCCATGAGTTTTCTACTCGAATTCGGTTGGAGAAGGAAGAGAGAACGGTGGATTGTGTGCACATGATGAAATGGCCATGAAAAGCAAAAACCAATTTGGTGATCATCAAAGCTTGCTTTGCACTCATTATGGCTTAAGTGAAGTTAAATTCGTGCAAACGTCGAATCACCTCAGATGAACTGAAGTACAACATGTGCAACATGTAGATGGGAGGATCATGTCAAGGGATAAACAAGCCGGACTCTGCAGCCAAAAGATTACTATACAGTCAGCATGTTCGGGCATCTGCATTGCCCGCTCATGGCGTAGGAGGACGGACTTTTTCGATTGTTGGCCTCCTTGCTCCTCTAGGAATCTCAACATCTTGAAGCATCTTATTGGACCCTGAGCAGTTCGAGCTTGACATACCTTGACCAGTTTAAACCAATATATGAGGACCCACAACAGATACACATCATATTTTATTAATTCTTGATTCATAAGAACTTAATTTTACTGGCACTGAAATGACCATAATGTATAATTGTCATATTGCATGATAGCATTTTGCTACTATTCATTTCGTTTGTCGCATTGATGCTTTGAAGAACGGAAGAACCTTTAGACCTTTGCTCTGGTGCAATCGGGCTGTGTTTGCTTTGCGTGCTCTGCTCCCACGCCGTTGCTGATGTTGGTCCCTTTGGTTTGGATCGATTCCGCTGAGAAAACAGATCCTCATGAAAAGGGACAACTAATTGTCTTAACAATCTTGCAGTACTTGAATTTCTTCAAACAACTCACACCTTGAGAAATCGCTTGGAGCTGTGTGAAGGATCTGACATGCGAAGTCTTTCATGGCCGCATTGAGTTTCTACCCTCAGATTCTGTGACTTTTGAGAGCCTTGAATCTTCAAACGGTCGAAACTGCTTCGATATTGTTGGGACACGCTCAGCTGTCGAGGTCAAGATGAACAGCATCAAAAGCAGGGCCCTGGTCCTGAGGTGCTTGAAATGAAAATGATAAAACGATTTGTGAATATTCATGATCAATGTCGATCACATTGAAAACACATGGAAATCTGTATAGAATTCCAAGCGGTCAATTGATGTCAATTGGAAGATGGGAAGGAGACCAAGCGACTGCGTTCCAAAGTCATCCGAGGCAATCTGTGCCACAGTGCAATGTGTCATTGTCATCTGTTTTCTTCATTCATTTAGAATCCCTTTTTCCTTGCTCATTTTCGAATTCTTTTATACTACTAGTATCAGGATAAGCTTTTTCTCATGATTTTGCTTTCACATCCACAATCACTCACACAGTGACATCTAAGATTTGGATGTTTGAATTCTTTGCATTTCTTTGCAAAAGCTCTGAGCTTCGAAGGTTGTGACGGAGAAGTCGATGCAGCCATGGCAGAAGCCATCGGTGAGGCATGGCGCGCGAAGCCTCTTGTGCCTGGGTATGTCGGTACCTAGGGTCTTTGAGACGCAGGTAACAGTGCTGTGGTTCTTGAACTAGCATTTACACGTCAAGAATTCTCAAGCTACTTTGCAAAGATAGAAATGAAATTGAACTAAATCGATGCGATATTGATGAGATGTTTGCGGAATCTTGCAAGAGGTGCAAAGAGTAGGCGACTGCGTTCTCATTTTCAAGTTGGACAACGGTTTCATTGACGATCATTTCTGCAAGTTGGGACAGGTTTTAGCTGAGGGCTCTTCATGGCTTCGAGATGGGACACTGCTCCCTGCTTGCAAGTTTGAAGTCCTGCCTGCTTGGTTTCTTCGACATTTCGACAATTTCGACATGAACTAAGTCTGGACCAGAAAAGCCGACCGCAAGACCCTTGGAACAAAACGGATACCCTTGTAGCACTGATGCCAACAGATTGAGACAAATTTTGACATGTGGGCCCCAGGCAAGGTCCTACGCGAGACAATCGGCGGAGCCCGCGAAAAGGCACTAGAATCGGATACTTTTCAAAGTGTCAAGTTTTGAAATTTACGGGAGCTGAGAGCAGCGGTACCTGTTTCGTTCTTTTGAACTTTGTAGGCTCCAGACCGTCAGTACATCCTTGCGAGCGCATAGTGATGTCATCCCGGCCAAGTTGTGTCAAATTTCAACCTCCTTGCATACACTGCTTAAATCTATTTAAATCTGTTTCATGTGCCGCGGCCATTGAACAACGGCATGATTTGATTCACGAATCAACGTGATATGGTGGAACACTGTGGTTGACCTCAGGTTCATCATCGTTTTCTTTCTCTTGTTATTACTCTCTGGTTTCTTACAGTCGCCGCAAACTTGGGTAATGTTGAATGAAAGTTGCTTAAAAGACTGTTTATTTCACGGAGGCACGGAAGATGAGATTTCTTTCTGAGGCATTTCCCTGGTCTCTATGAATTCAACGTTGGGGATCTTAGTGCCGGAGCCGAGCACAGCAAGGGTTTTGCAGCAGATTTCGAGGCTGACGGCCAAACAGAGGCGCTGAGATCTCATGTCATGTGGTGAGATTCAATTTGAAACAAATCCTATAGTTGAACCTTGAGTAGGGGTGGGAGCACATGTCAGGTAGTTTCACAGTTGATTTAATGAAGCCTTAATTTCATCTTGTTTCATGTTTTGCAGAGTCAGAGTTAGATTCAATGATTCAGTTTGATGTTTAAATCATTCCCGGCACTCTCAAATGCTTCCGTGCAAGGATGATTGTATCGATGACACTTGCGAAGCTTGAGTTGCTCAAAATCCGGTTCCTCGTCAAAGCTGAAAAGACAACCATGCTGTTGAAGGCAGAATAAGCACGCCTCCAAATTAGATGTCGTTAGATGTGTTCTGTGAGCATTAGAGCTGCAGCCAAACCATAGCACCAACCTCCAGCTTAGATCTTCTGCGATGCTTGCCGGCTTACACAAGCCAACTGGCAGTGATTCGCCCTTCGTCAAAAGACTGTTTTGAGTTTTGACGCTAAAGTGTGGATGCAATCTTTGACCTTGCCCTACATTTTACGTTTTAGTCAGGTATCATTCACAGCAGTGATGTCGTAGTAAGAGTCCTTCAGTTTGTGGCTCAAATTTCCATTGCATCCGAAGATGAATGCTCAGATGGCGAAGAAGTTGATGCAAAGAAGGGAGAAGATGGCATTTGGATCACTTGAAGCAGAAGCGAAGAATGCGAATGGCACGAATGGCACAACTCATTCAACTCGGACTGATACCTCGAAAGCGCAGAATGCGCCTGAGAGCTTCCAGAACAGAATTGTCCCGATTGTTCCGATTGTTCCTATTCCACGACTCGTGGGACATCACATTGTTCAACAGGAGAAAGTTCAAACGTGAACTCGTTCGAGATGAAGTTGTCAGATGGTGATGTGACGTGATTTGCTGATTTTTTTGTATGACAATGTCTGACATTCTCAATTTGATATGATTTATATGGGATAACCGGGATAACTATAGTCCCAACAAGCTCCACAAGTCTTGCAGCTTGCCATGGGTCTTTCGAAAGGAGAAGGCCATGAAGTTTGACATCTACACGCCCCGCATCGAGATTTGCACCCCTCGGGAGGCTACTGTGCGACCAAGGCGAAGGACTCGAAGTTGCTTGAAAGTGTTGCAGAAGTCAGGGTTAAGCAGGTCTTACAAACCAGGCAGTTTTGGTTAAACTTAAAAGATGTTAAAGGATGTTAAGCAACGTGTACACAGATAAAGAATGATAAAGATGGATGTGTGTGTATGATGGGGGAAACATGTGGCCCTGACATTGCACTGAAGAGTTGGTAGATACACGAGTCACCAGGAGAAATCATACCGATGCTGGACATTGCCTTCGGTGCATTGCAGTTGCAATGCACTGCGATTTTTTCTACGATGGGATGTTGATTTTGTCATCGAATGGTGTCTTTAAATCACAGTACCTTTTCCCACGCATCTCATTTCTCTATTCCTTGCCAACGAGTTTGGCCGAGCCCACCCGTTTTGCACCTCACTGAGAATTATGATTGAATTGACTCTGTGAATTTGTCTCCCAGACTGTGTCAAAATGAATGGGCAGAATTTGCAGCAATGCACTGGAATGAATGCTTTTTTCTAGCCTTGGCACTTGCGAGCCTCACGAATTCAGTGTTGAGAACAGATCCACTATTCACAGTTTTCAGAGCTCTCCTGAAAAAACCTACAGGCTATCAAGTGTTGTGAAGGCTGAGCTTTCCATCTAAGTGATGGACATTAGTTGCCCCGGCATCGGTTGCTGTTGCCCGCGTGGCATTTAGGGTATCGAGCTAGTTTCCTCCAAGCAAAAGACGCTGCAAAGAGTTTCAATTTGTTAGGAGCGACAGAGGAAGTCTGTGTGCGAAGAGTGAGAGTCTTCATGTTTTTATATTGGCATGGCATGAACCTCCTGGAGACATTACAATGCATAGAGTTCATTGAATCTTTGATAAGCGAGCCAATTGGAATTGTTTGGAAGCATTGGCTCACTCGGCAAGATGCAAATAGACTTACTGTAGTAGACAGATGAGACAGATTAGAAGCCATTCACTGGCCATAGAGAGGCACCAGTCTCCAGTCTCCAAATTTCATCATTTTCTGCTGGACGTTTCAAGATATTTGAAGATGCTTCAGGTGGTTGTTGACTGAGCAGTCTGGAAGAGTGCAAATCAAGGGTTAGCAGAAGATGGGTTGGTGTATATGATGGACCGCATGGCGCCAGACTTCTCTCCACTTCGACCGTTGCTTGACAAGATGAGACGAATATCTGAATATGGTGATTTGGGAATGATTTGGATTCTGGACTTAATATCTGTTTGCTGCACTTCCTTTTCTTGCCGCATACTGGGTTGTTTTGGAAGTTTGTGGTGGCCTTTCACTTCTCATGACACACACGGCATGTCAATGTTGACTCACTCCATCTTTGGTCTAGGAAAAGCATCCAATCAGAGTTGGCTGCTGTGGCGGATGAGAGAAGGTCAACAGCTTAGTGTACGCATATAGCAAAGCCTTTCCCAGCATCATTTCTGTCAACATGTGATGAAGAGTAATCATAGAAAAAACAGGATTCAGCTGAATGGTGTGATATGAAGTGAGCACAAGCACTCTGCACGGCGAGATTCAACTCATCAAAAGCAACTCCAGTCCATGACTACTCAAGGGAAGACATTGTGCATGAAAGGAAAGCTGGTGCAGTGCCGATGGGCAGAATCGAACAAGCAGAAATGAGTAATCAATATTACGTATTATTTATCATGGAACATAGATGAGCTTCGCTTTGTAAGATTGTAGATGCAGTCTAGGCAGTCCTCCTTAAATCTGATAGCGAGTCGCACATCGACTGACGAATTCGAATTGGTCCTAGGCGATACATCCCCGCTGGGGGGCAGCAACTGGACCGTGGTGAAGGACAAAGCGACAGGGACCTGATTTTTTGCAACTGCAGTATCCTTGCAAATCAAGCACCTACTGAGTGAGGAGTTGTCGCTTCAAATGCCAAAGCATCTCTGTCAGACACTCAAAGATTCTACAGCTTTGCATTTCACTATAGTGCATTGCTGGGGTAATAGAAATTGATTGAAGTGCAAAAAAGATGCACAATATGAAGATAGTCAGTTACCCAGCAGGACTTGTGAGTAAGCAGAATCAATACATCATACAAAAATATACAAAGCTGTTATGCTGATGGGAATGCTGGTTGTTGGAAGCTTCGTTGAGATCCATCGAACCCTTTGAGCTGCCGGAGAACGTTGCACACCGACCCAGTGTTTTGCGGCAAGAGGTGCAGCTGGGTCAAGGAGCAGCTCAATGGAAAATCACAGTAGGCTTTCTATAGTTTTTCCAAATTCCTAAAATGGCAGTCTAATATTCTCTATTTTTTTCTCATGATCTAAAGATATCTAAGATCTCATTCTGCTCTATTCGCTGCAATTTCATGTCGCAGGTTCCGAAGGGCACTGACACGCGGCCTGGAAGGCCTGCGTGAATTGTGTGTTCAAACAGTGTGGATCCCATGCGTCAGTCAGACTGAGGAAGCGTCGCAGATGTCTTACAGGTGATGCAGAAGGTCTGAGACTCACCAAAAACTCTGACTCTTTGAATCTCTTTTTGTTTTTTTCATTCCTTTTGTCAATTGTATGCTTCTATACATCTTTCTGACTTTCTCATCTAATCTTTCAAAACATGACGTATATATGTTACTAATCTGTTGATACCATTGGCACAAGTGAATGTGTTGCAGAATTCAGGTCAAGCCAAACCACAGGTGAAACGCTTGCGCTTGCGACTCACTGGGTTGGCCTCTTAGAGATCGTACCATTTTGGATCTCCCAATTCCCTTCCTGTTGCTTCTAAGGCCAGAAAAAGCTGCTGCACGAAGACGGAGGACAGTTCGCCATGCTTTGAATTTCACTGTAACAGAAACGCGTACTCTTGAGATATCTTTGACATCTCTTTCACATTTCTGTACTTTGAGCTTCTCATTCCCCTCAGTTTTCCTTTTGCGATACACACTTCCATTGGCAAAATGATCTGTTGGAGGCAGCAGCTTGCGAAGAGGGCTGTGTGTAGACGAGTGGCCCTTTGGCGCTCCAGGACTGCTTTTAATGTGTTGATTCTGCTGATTCACAAGATTTCACATGCAACGGGAGGATGGTGGATGGCGAGCAGTCTGCTTGGCTTGTTCTTCAAAGTGGAATTGAATCAGATCAGAGAATCCGAACCAACGTGGACTTTGTTTTGTAGACGTGACATGATCGCATCAGAGGGGCGTGTGCCAAAGCCAAAGCCAGGCAAGTGGTCTATGTGACTCTCAGTGGAGACGTTTTGAAGAAAGGTGGCAGGCACCGGTCGACTGAAACGAATCTTACAAAGTTGATTTTCATATTTGACTCAGATCTTTACAGATCTTTACAGGGCCTTCCGGGCTGCAACTGCAGATCAGAGATACTTGAAGGCCAGCACTGCTCAGCACTATCAGAAGATCATAAAAGATCTAATGCGGAAGCTTGCTGGATATATGACACACTCTCAAAGTAACTTTCTGTTAGATTGGTTCCTTTGTTCGTATCGGTGCTATAAATTCAGCGCCCAACGCTCAGGCTCATGGTGTGTTGAATCGGCCAGCCAACTCCTCGATTGAAGCGCCTGAGGATTCGATGAGTTTTTGCGATGGTTTTCAAAGCATATCTTTCAAAGCATTTTGCGATGATTTCAGAAGTTTCATCTTTACTTGGGGAAGATTTCCGATTTGGCTAAATTTTTCAAAATGGTTTGAATTGAAACCACTTTCAGATGGGCCGTGATTTCGCCCATTTTGCCGCTTTGAATTTCTGATATGCCCAAGCTTTCAGGAGATTGAGCCTTATGCGACTCGATGTGGTGAAAATCCCCTGGACTGAAGCACGAACAAGCATCAACATTTGCATTGATTTTTGGTTTGTTTCAATACGCATTCGTTACACTGAATCAAAAGTGATATCTCTCTCTCTCTCCCTTTCTTCTCAATCAAGAGATGCATTGAGGGCACCTGCCGACATTCAAAGGAGCTTTCTTATTGGTGCATCCCGGAATCCGTGGAGGCAGAGTTGTGGGACCACGAACTCGAAAGTTAAAAGTAGGGCCAGCAAGGCCGTTGTTGCCGTTCTCCAGGCGTGCTACCGTGATGCTGGTATCCGACGCTTGCATCAGTGGCAAGCTGATTGCCTGAGCAGTCCAGAGGCTGATATCTCCTGGAAGTTACTAAGTTACTAAGTTACTAGGGATGATCGGATGATCCCATGATTTTGGTGCTGACCTCACAGAGGTGTTGCAAGGGCGATCCTTGGTCTATGCTGCGACCTTATGTCTGGACCAGAAGAAATCTGTACATTGGTGGATCTGTGAAGTTGGAAGGTTGCCCCTACCAGTGCTGGAAAGTCCTTGGTTTCGGAGGCCAAGTCAGGTTGAGAAGCGATGCAGCATTCTTGGTAGCTGTAGTCAAAAGACAGACAGGTCTTCGGTCTTCGTGTTTCTAGCACATTTGCACAATTGCAGGTCTTGATGCTGCGGCAACTGTTGTTTCGCGGGCGGCGTGCGTTGGTCATTCTACCCTATGCCGGCGGCTCATTTCATCAGCTAAGCCTATCTGCTGCACTGCTACGCTTTTGGATGTGGCACCTGCAGTTCAGTACAGCCGTGTACACTCACTTTCTATAAGGGTATCAGGATGCTAAGGTTACATAAGGTATACGAAAAGCTTGAAATCTCCATGAAACATGGATCAATCAGATTCCCCCACAGCTGTTTCGGGCATCCAAGTCAGGTTTCGATTTGTGAAGAACGAGTGTCGCAACTGCGAATGACCTATGGAGCTTGTGGTTGGGTGCTCCCAGTTTCCATGATTTTCCCTGTTTTCTTGGTTGGGAATTGGATGAATGATTTGTGTTTCCATTTCTTTCTCGTGGCAAACATGTTCCTGAACCGAAGGTCTGCGTGTGGAAGGTTTGTATTCTTCATCGGATGGAAAGTGCTCGCCATAGCTATCACAACCTGTCTGGTTCAATGTGTCATTCCTTGTAAAGCTTCAAGCTTCTTCTAGCCGCTTTCAAGCTGCCACAAGCATTCGTGAGCTGTACGCTCAAGGTGGCATTCGGGGGCAGATGTGGCAGTTTGCACGATTGAGAAAGCCAGCACTCTACTAAATCGCTTGCTGGAGGATTACTGGATGGGTCCGGAGCGCTTTGATTGTAATCTTGAAGTCCGTGTCAAGCGAAGGATGATGCCCTCCGAGATGTGGGTGTCGCACTTTGCTCAATTGTCAAATTGTGGATGTTACTGATTTATATAGATTCATTTGGCCAATGAAGCATGTCGGAAAGACCTCTCAAAGCTTTGACCAGTTGAAATTGCTGCTTGTATACTGAGTATGTAGATATACAACTTATCAACTGGTACTGGTACTAAATTTCTAAAGTTGATTTCAGGGTGTGCTAGACTCTTCCGCATGCGCGTAGAAGTGAGGTCGTGGTTGATGAGATGCATCTACTGGGAGAGGAGTTCTCATTCTATTCTCATTGTCATCCTCATTCTTCTTGCAGAGAATCTTTAGACATTCCTTGGGTTCCAATTGTTCCAATTGAAAGGAGCATCGTGGCTATTTGTTGGAGTTGATTTTGATCAAATCAAGGCTAAGTGCGATGTCCAGTGCAAACACCTCAGCCAACTTGAACTCTTGTGGTGCCATTTCTGAAAATCTGCGACCTTAAACCAATCTTGGCAAACACATTTCATAAACATTTGACAAGTCAAACGACATCATTCCTCATCCAAAAGAGAAGTGGATTGCTTACCGGTTGGGAAGTTGGATCAGTTCCCGTCATCGCCACGGAGACGCCAAGGCCCCGACATCACAAGGTGGGGGGGATCTCAGCCAAGGCCCCGAGTCGACGCTTTCGACGTGCCGCAGTTTCGAGGTCTGCAAATCATCGGCCTTTCGGCCACTCTTCCGAACGTGCAGCTCCTGGCGGACAGCTCCACAGCTCCCGAAAAGAAAGCACTTTGGTGGTTGATGTGCCCACTCTTCCAATATCAATATCAAGCTGATAAGCTGCAAAGGTCCAGACGTACACAAAGCCTTGTACATGAATCATGTTGGTTTGTAAGACTAGTTTGTTTGGATAGCTTCTTGTTTATGATCTACTATGTTGGCTTGGAGGACTGGCTTGATGCACAGCTCTACGTTTGCCATGAGCGACCTGTGCCTCTTACAATGTCAGTAGCACCGAAGCCTCAGGCGAGCTTGCAAGACAGTGAAGTTGCCTTGGAAAAATTATCTTCCCGCCTGAGCTACGTCAAGAAACCATAGGAAACCAATGGAAACCATTTTAGTTGATTTACAAAAACGGGATTCTAGGTGATCCTGCTACCCTGCAGTTTCTTTCCCCTGGAATCTCTATGAGTTATCCAGTGTGGGATCAACAGACTATTTACCACGCTCATCTTGCAGCCTTTCAACCATGGTCAGATGTGAGATGTGGTCAGGTTGTACCGTCAACTCCAAGAGATCCGGATGGTTTACTTCCATTGGTTCAGGCTGAAATTGTGGAATCCATGAGTTCATGAAGTTATGATACAACTAAATGATAGCAGATAGCAAATACGAAGCTAATGCTTGCCCCAGGAGTGTGTTGGCACTGGGCAGTCAGTGCTCATCTTTTGCGCCACAAAGGCACTGCCAGGGGCCAGTTTGCAATGTTTGCAGGGACATGTTCTTGCACCAATATGGGTTGGCATAGCCACAGACATCCAAAGATATGAAATTCGGATGCCAGAGATATTTTCAGGACTGGTGTGAGAAAGCCGCAGCATTCTTGGCAGATGAGCTACCAAAGCTGGCCCATCCAGGACTCCAAATTCTTCAGGATTGTCTTTGTGTCTCTATTTCCCTCTCTTCTCCCATCTATTTTCCATCTATTTGCTGCTGCATGCTATGCCAGGAACGGGCAACACAGAGGACTGGGTTCACACATGTGTTTGACAAACGCACAGTTTTGCAGATGTTTGTCTTGTTTTGATGGCAAGCAATTCTGTTCCTTTTTGACTGCAGAACATCCGAGTCAACAGGTGTTATCCTAAGACTGCCCATGGTATTAGATGTAATTCATACATTCAACAAGTGTTTTGTAATGTCTCAAACCTTAAAAGGCTACGGCTCCTAGAAGAGCTCAAGCAAGCGCTTGGGCCTCAGTGAGACAAGTGCCACCTTTCAGTCCAACATTTCGATGTCTTTCTGACTTTCTGAAAGTTCTGTTTTGTTTTGAAATGGCAGATTGTGAAGATTTGTGAAGACACTCTTTGCCTTGAAGCACAATTGAATAAATTGTCAGGCCATCAGGACTTTGCCCAACCCTGGGAAAAACTGTGTGTGAAGCTTGGCACCGTTGAAGTTCTACGACCGTGAATGTCCTTTCACGTTGTACAGTCGAACGATTGGTTTGCTTGGAATTTGGCAGATTTTGTACTCAGGCTGAGTGGAGTGGCTTATCATCATGCAGGCACAGGAAATTAGATAAAATATGAACTTAGACATACTTAGACTCTCATGACAACCTCACATTGGTGGCAGTGACGAAGCAGAGCTTTTGAGGCCTCACTGTTGAGGAACGACGTTTGTTGGAAGAGGCATACCGCAAGGGGGTGCTTCGTCGGGATTCCCAAGCACAAAACTATCCTCGGTTTCGTCCCGACCCCGGAAGATCCAGGTTGTTTGTGTGCGACTTCTACCCTTGCTGCAGGAGCAAGGACCTCGTGTTTTCGCTGTTTTTGCAATTCAGAGCACAGGATCGGAATTATGGAGAACATGTTGCAGTTGGAGATTTGAGAAGCCTGTAACGTTCAGGTGAACCTGCCAGCTCGTCGAGTGATCATTCGCTCATTAAAGGCCAGAAGCTGACGAAAGATTTTTCAGTCAGATACAATGCAGTAAGACAGTTTGGGATTTGTGGTGCTTGTGGTGCTTGTGGTGCTTTGTACGATGCATCTGCATCCACTTTTAGGTGGGAGGTGAAAATCTGGATGCTGTTCGATTTCGACAAATGGCTGGGTGGATGTCTTAGACGACTGACTGCAACCTCAAGGGCAAAAGTCTTCTTTCCCAAGGCGTGCTGGTCGAGTAGGCCTTGATACAAAGGCGACATACTTCGACCAACCAATGAATTGTGAATTTCAGTGAATTCTTGGGCAGGGCGAATGCATTGTGATGACCAGATCCTCAAAAGATACAGAAGAGGCTAGAGCGGATTCAAGCGACTTTGACACTTTTCTTTATCTTTGGCTGTATCCACCGCTGTGGATTTTTGCACTTTCAAAATTTTCTTTGACCTTGGTGCCACTTGGTGCCTGGTGCATTTGTATGTTGGACACTAGGCTCATGCCCTTCTTGAAGCACAGTTGCAGCCACTCACGTCCTCGTCTCAATGCAGCTTAGACTTGACGCAGTGTTGAAAAACAGATGCGGAGTTCAGGTCCTCCCTGACCGGCCAGCGCCTAGCCAGACTCTCATCGAAAAGTCATATCCCACGTATTTTACATTCCAAGTTGATACCGTATGACAAGCATTCATGCATCAAAAAAGGGTTGTGTTGGCTCCAGCCGCTAGCCGATTACCTTCCTTACCTCCATTCCCCTGCATCATCTTACGATGCCTCAGGTCAGAGCGGTGCTTGAAGTCGTGGCATTGGGTTTGGTCCGCACAGTCGATGATCTTGAAGGTCGATTTGCCAGGCGCAGTACTGCAGAGCTGATTGCTTCAAAGGATATCAAAGCTCGGCTCAGATATTCTTACATGATCTATCGATGATTTATAGATGTGTGAAGAGGAGCCTGCTGCGCTTTTACGAAGAGAGGTTATCTGCTTAGCTGCCAGCTGTTGTTGTGCTAGAATGCGCCAGACTGCACTTGGACCGACTTGTGAGTGTATAAAGCAGTTTCAGATCTCCAGCTGTATGAAACACGTTTCCGACATGTTTTTTCAAAATGGCCACACGAGGCCACGAGAAGCCAACATGATGTTGTGTGGAACCGCGGTTTTTGCCTCAGACATCAAAGTCCTCGTTGAGTTCGTCTCTTGGAGACATGAAAATCAGGGCAATGCGGCAATGCATCAGTCTCAGGGAGCTTCAGAATTGGTGTGCCAGGAGGTCCCTGGAGCAGTGCTACATGACATTCGAGAAGCCCTATCTTACCTTAAGGCATGACAAGATGACAAGATGACAAGGAAATAAGAAAGAATATCCTTAAGAATTGCCTGGATCATTGTGAAAGTGATCCTGGAGAGGCACAGAAGCTTGTCAGAGTTGATGACACAAGTGTCATGGACTTAGAGACTTCGAGAAAGAAAGCATCCTACTGCATACAGCTCCTGCTTCTGTTCATTTATTATCCTTTCATTCTGATCATTTCTTGTTCCTTTTTTGCTTCAAAACCACGAAGGCAATACTGTATCAAATCAAGCAGATATTTAAGTAGTCGACTACTTTGATGCTATTTATCGGGTGGTTAAGCAAGGAAGTGCCATGTTCCTCAGGATCCTGATCGAATTGCTCTTGGATCGCCTTTGACAGGCAAGCGAATGGTAGCCATGAAAAGCTACACGATCATTGCAGTATCCTAATCTTGTGCTTCGCAATGCCGGCAATGCCTCGGAGTAAGAAGTTCTGGGAGATCTTTGTCCAGGGGCTTCTTGTTGGTTTGGTCAGGTCGATGTGCTCTAACCCAAGAGACCCTTTGTGGCACGTGCATCCATGTGCCCTTCCCTTCTGTGGCCCTCTGGTCTCTCTTTCTCATGGCTTTTGCCAAAGACGTCCTTCAAGATCTTCCAAAGTACAACTTATGCTGGTATTTGCTTGGATTTATGTACTTTTCATATCTCTGCATCATGTTTCGCACGCCGGACTGAAGTTCAGTTTCTCCGTTCGTGAGAAGTAGGCCCTTAGGTCACCCGCCTCCCAAGATCTCCGGATACTTTCTGCCTCCGTTTCTACTTGTATTCTGTATTCGAATGTATTCGAAATTCTCATTGGTTTCTGCCAATGGCGTGTATACGTCTGGTCTTAGATCTCTCAGTTTCGATGTTTGTTATTAGCTTTTTCGTCCCCAAAGCGTCTCTCAGATTGCCTTCGTGACTTCGTGTTGACCAGGATATGCAGCTTCCAGTCCTGGTCCAAAGTCTGGTGTCTCCACCTCGGAGAGTCGGTAATTGTGTTTTTCAAGCAGAAATCGTGTCATCTTTAGGTCATGCTGATGGCCACACCTTTGGGCGATGGGGTTGTGCATTCAGCTCTGCGTCCAGCAGAGGCGGCTTGAACCAATGCAATCTTTGTATTACTCATCATAGCAGCAATATGAATCATCGGCACTACAAGTGATGTTTTGTGATGCACTTCTATGATCGAAGTTGTGTTGTTGATGTTAAAAAGTAGGCACTATGGCACTTGTATATTCTGTGGAAGACATGATGTGTGGAACGGCTTAACCAGGAACACAAAAAGGGCATAGCGAGTTGCCAGTTCAAGTTCTTGACACCAAATTGCAGGCCTTGAATGTCTTTGAAGACCTTCAGAAAGCCCGGCAGGGTTTGTGCATGAACCTCAGTCATGTAAGGTGTTAGTCGAGCCATTCAGCACGGGAAGAAATGTGACCAGTGGCTGTGAAGAAATTTTCCCGAGGCCTGGACTCCGACTTGCATCTCATTTTCTTGGTGACTCCAGCAACAAGCATTGAGCCAGCCGTCATCTCAGCTAGATGCATCGCTCAATAATGCTCAAGTCTTCCTGACCTGCGTCCCTTAGGACTGGTCACGGTACATCTCTTACTATGAGAAACTTCAGCAGAGGGACAGAGCGTGAAGCTTAGATCATGGCAGCTCCCATTTCAAACGAGCTTTGAAAATTGGCTATTCCTACGGATCAATTCAATGTGGTACTACCTCTGTTGAGCCTTGGGTAGTTTTCACAAAGAGCAGGCAGTGGCAAATGCAGTTGGCATCTCACCTGGTTTTCTCCTCAAGCAGGTGGACGGCAAAAGAACTTGTGGTGCAATTTGGTGATGCGGTGATATGCGATGTTGATTTTTGATTCAACATGCACTGAAGCTGGATGCAGTCCATGGGCCACCGTGGGCCGCTCTCTTCTGACCAAGACTGGCGACAGGAGAGAGTGGTGACTTGTTCAACATTGTTAAACTCTTAAGCAGTTTTACACAGTTTTACTTCCTTCGTGTTTTGCTGTTCCATGGTGCCATGTTGCAAGTCTCTTTCAAGATTGGTCGATACGAACGATGGCCAACCATGCAGGACAGGGAGCGAATCACTGCTTTGTGTGGCTCACAGCCTTGAACGGTCCCGATAACACGTTTGCACCAAGCCGTTTTGATAAAGTCATCTGCAAGGCATCGGCGATTCTGGGCTGCGCTAGCTCTCAGAGAGTTGGTAGTTGAGACACCTCCTGATCGTCTTCACCTTAGAAACGACATGAAATGACAGTTTGGACGTTGGAAACAGGATTGACTGTAGATTAAAATCAGATTTCTACAAACAAAGTGTCACTTGTGCCACGCACCAAAGTCGAAGATTTCGAAGGAACAACAAAGAACAGCGATAAGTATTGCAGGAGTGGCAAAAGCATTCGCTGCTTCCAGAGGATCACTGTGCCGGGCTTTGATGCTGTGAGTGCTGAGAAATGCATAGAAATGCTAATACCAATCAGATGTGCACTCCATTTGTGAGAGTACTCAATGCATCAGACAAGGCAATCCTTGCAAAGTCTAGCTGCAACTTATTGCGGTATGGTACAGAGCTGAGTCATTTTGTTGAGCGAAGTCAGATTGACATTTGCAGCATTTTTCAGTGAAATGATCCTGGAAAACCTTTGCAAAACTGGTGGAAAACCAGTGAAAACCCGGAACGGCGGCTTGTAACCCTGGTCTTTAGTCGTTTGTCACAAGGTTCGGCAACTTTGCGAGCGCTTGCGATGGCATGAGATGGTTTCAGCCTCATTGTTGTGTCTGGTTCGTATCGAGAACATGCTGGGAATTTGGCCAACTTTCAAGTTGCCCATGAGGACATCTGAAGACTTTGAAAGTGTGCATTCGGTATAATGGAAATACAAGGAACCCAAAACTAATATCAGTGACAGATGATTGGATCTTCATGAACACGTACGTATATATTTATGTATGTTGAGTTGAAATGAAACATTTGTCTTTGGTTTGGAACAGGCTGCACTCTTCGATTGTTTGATGCCTCGCTTGAACTTTGGCGTTTCTGCAGAGGCGAGTTTGTTCTGCAATGCTGACGAATTGACTTGATTGGCTCGGTCTGGTGAGGTTATCAAATCTAATTAAGCTTCTCCAAAGATGCAAGAAAGTAATTCTTCCATACTCTGTCTCGGGTTTCTCACATTTTGTAGGTGAAGTGTTCTTGTTGTCTCAATGCCACAGAGAACATACACATCCTAAAAGGACAGATAGGTAGCATGAACGTCAGAAGCTGACCTGGCGGACTTGCTGTCGCCCCAGGTTTTGCCCCTCTGTCGCATCCCGGCAGTCGGAGCCCAAGACTTCAGCGCAGCAGCTCAGCAGCTCAGCCCAGCATTTTCTCAGGTTTATCCTGTCCGGGCAAGAGCTCTATTTCAGGTCCACCAGACTTCAGACATTTTGACAATTCTGACATTTGTGCGCAGAAATGTGGTTGAACAGGTTGGTCTGACTTCTGTCCAGGAGGTTGCCGGCCACCTAAATCAAAGGCTGACGACGTATCCAGAACTATAGAACAGCCGATGGGCCGATGGACGACTTGTTACAACAGCTTCGCAGCTCTCCAAGGCGAAATCCTCAGTCGTTGCGATCGAGGCTGCACTCAGGAAGTTGTCACAATTCGAGTCCTGTCGTGACTGCCTCAAACAAAGACACATACACACACACATACGTATACACATTATACATCATTATAGATCATATATACAAGTCAAATGAGACTTTGAGGTACTGATGCAGAACTTGCGCAACACCAAGAGGCCCTCCTCACATCAAGACTCCCATTACATCGCCTTTGGAACAGACCCATTCTACGCCCCAGGCAGTGACTCGCCAGGCAGCTGTGAAGATTCTGCATGGTGCGTCCGGATCTTTGGCTTTGCTCTTTCATCAAATCATCCTTTGTTTGGAAAAGCCCAAGTTTAGTTTACTTCACTGAGGCAACAGTGCATGAACGATGACTTGCAACAGTTGGAGGAGAGAGTACAGACCAAATTCAACTCAGATTGACCCTTTTCGCTATGCAAGTTCCATTGAACATTTGTTCCAGGATGAAGCAGAAGATGAGCGTGCACGTGGTCGCCTCAGCACTGTCAAGATCTAAAATGCGGGACATTCAAATCATGATTTCAGTGCCCAGAATCTTGGCAAGGCATTCAAAGGACGACGTGACGACAACCTCGAAGGACATCAGCTATGACAAGGACAAGTTAAGGCTGAGACAACTTTGAAGAGTGGATTGTTTTCATGTTAGCAAACGTACCATACCAACTTTTTTGAAGGGTTACAAAACGTGGCCTCTTCTCCACCAGGCCATCACCCTTCCGGAGCGGGAATGAAGTCCAACAAGCAGTTGGAGTCTCAAGTCGCAAGCTGGATAGGTGTGCGATCATGAAACGAAACAATTTTTGCCTTATACCGGCTTAATCTTGTTAATCTCTTTCTCTCTCGATTTCATTCATGCTTAAAAGAATCTTAGTCACATAATGATTCATTGTCATAACGATCTTAGTATCAGGTTCTTTCAGGTTTCCAGACTGAGGTTCCAAGAGTCGCCTGAAAGAACACTACGGGGAGTCCCCACGTCCTGAAGGTCATCGCTACGGGCGCCACCGGTCCCAATTTTTCGCTGTCGATGGCATGGCCAACGCTTCAATTCGCCCCGTGTAGAGAATGTGCATGCATTTAATTGATCTCTTTGCCAATTCGGTGAGTGACAGTCCCACAACCATCCACAACCTGTCTTTGACAAAGGAAAAAAGGTGCTACATGAGCTCATACTTCCAAGGTTCGCACTCTCACCAAGCACTTTAAGAATTTCCTTCATTTATGCTAATATGTACTCATGGGGACCTGGGGATGATAAATTTGAGATGAGAACATGCACCTGCCGCTTTGAGTCCATTCTCATCCGTTCTTCGGTCCATGCACCAATTTGATGCACTGTTTGACTGTTTGGGTTTTGAGTGCATGAATCGCGTGAATACATGGTCATCACATTGCCATTTGAGCTCATTTGGGCGTCAGTTTCTATAAGCCTCGGAGCCATGAGGCGAGAGAAAGCATTTTTTTAGGCATCAATGTGAGAAAGCTCTTTGTTTTTTGCAGTTTCCCACATGAGGCGACATGGTGTGGCACGGGAAGCAGACCCAGGCCTTGGTTGGACCTGCGTCTCTTGTGGCTGTACGCGATGGAGTTTTCGAAACGCCTCTTGCAGTCGTGCCAACTTAAGTCGATGAATGGATCAACATGTTATGTTTGATTATTTGATTCATGTTCCCAGTCCACATTGCTTGATTACACAGGTTGGGTCTTCCTGAATCTTTTTTGGCTAGCAAGTTTAATAAATTGAATAATTGAGACATAAGAGCAAACCGAGAAAATCATAGTAGGAACTTGTAGGAAAAATCCTTGGACATATATATCCAATGGCTCCTGTTACCAAGCTGATCTTTTGATGTTAGACGTAAATGAACCACTTCTCGACCTCGGCTTTCATGGCATCTCCTTTGACAGGACCAATGCAGGAGAATGAAGTGCCACTGACAGTGACTGCGCAGGGCACCTCAGGAATAGACTCCAAACAGTCTGGAAAGGCTAAAGCATCCCAAATTGCTCAGCCTCATCAGCTTCGTCGCACAATTTTCAGTGAAATTTCCATCCAATTGAGAATAATAATAAGCATCGGTCCGTCACCATAGATCGAGATTCATCAGTTTCAGCCTTTGGAGCTGAGGTCCAAGGCGACCCAGGCAGAGTGTTCCAAGCGAATGTGTCCATTGGATTCGATTGGCACATGTGCATCGCATCGACGATTCGGCGATTCGGCAATCAGGGTGAAGGCGAGCCAAAGGAGCCGCAGGATCTGAAAGAAACAAAGCTCGGGCAGCTCGGGACTCAGAACTCCCCAGCAGCAGCAGCATCCAGAACTCCTCAGTTTATCCACGCGTTTTCTCCATCCCAAACAGAGTTGCTTGGATGATTGGCATTTTGAATACGGCGAGGCACCGGATCAGAGCTGGCTTGGCTGGCTTAGGAGGTCCAAGTTCTTCAAGCGGTGTCGGAGGGTCCGAATCTCAAAGTTCTTTGCTGCTGTCAACCTTAGTTTGTGGCAGCAAGTGCAGCACTGTTTGTTACTTTTGCATATTTTTGCCTTGTGTTCCCCTCAGAAATCAATGATCAAGAGGTTCTTACAGAGTATTTGATCCAAAGTATGTGATAACTCATGTATAATATAGATTTATAATAGAATTGAATGTTTATGATACTTTGCGTTGGGAAGACACCACCAGCAGGGGAGAATTGCAAGGGACTGCCAAGATTGGCAGGAGTTTGTTGAGGTCAAGTCACCGCATTTCTCAGTCTGGTAATGGCCTCAGTCTCGAAATCGTATGCTGTCAGTGTTTGAAGACAGAGTGATAGAATCTGATAGAGTGAAACTCGCATGACACGCTTAATGAATTCCTGAATTCTTGCGATGGGGCGATAGGTTTGATGTGGTTTAAGGTTTGATTGCTAAGTTGCTCAGGCTTTGGATCCAGCTTGGCAACTCCATCTGTCTTAGGGTCCGTGCTGTGAGATGTGACTCGTGTTTCCAAACTTTTCATGGATGATCAAAATTCATCAAGGTACAGACAGAGGAGACTTTCTGATGAAGCATGTTTTGTGGATGAAGAGTGCGGGGCTAAGTCGGCTTGTGAGTTTCTCATCAGTTTCTCATGAGTTTCTCATGGTCACGGTGTCACATCCGAGTTTTTCATGCGTTAATCCATGGCTTGTTTGGTCCAGTCCAAATTCGTTCCAAGGTTTCGTACGGATTTGGAACCCACCAGGCGTCAGACGGCGTCAGATTTATGGCATGGACGCTGGGGTAGAAATGGATATGCAGTATATTTGACTTACAACGTAATTTACGTACATATTGAATATTTATAAATATGTACAGTATATTAGTATATATGAATGTATCATAGATGTATACTATGTATCATAGAGATATGGGGCACATGGCACCATCACGGGTGGACCGTCAGAGTTTACAGCCCTACGCCCTGCAGATCCAGAACGCCACGTCAGAGTCCAGCACGAGATTTCGTTGCGACGACGCCACCCAGGCGGAGGTACCGCGCAGAAACTTGGCTGCAAGCGACGAAGCTTCAGAAAACAAACATGCAGAATCCTGTAGACTGAGACTTACAATGGGAATAAGACGTTGTAATCTTCGATCATTTGAATAACATGTTTTAAAACGAATTTGGATAAGTGGAAATCAAGAAGCCAAGACATGAGGCAAGCCCATCATCTGCAGAGTCACGGGCAGCACCTAGAAGTGAGGCTTGTCATCAATGAGACATGAGGGACCTACATTGACTTCGTTTCGGTTCACTTTTCGTCATTCTTGCGTCCGCCTGCTATTGAGGTGTTGTTTCGTAGGAAGTTGTACTTGTCAGGTTGTAGTACTGCTTTTGCGAATGCACAAGCTCCTGACATAACGGAATATTTTGATGCTTCAACCCTTCACGACTTTTTCGAATGCTCAGAATGTTTTAGAAATTTGTTCAGTGGTTAACCCTCATTTGTCATGTTGAAAGTCCGTCAACCCCCATGCAACTCACCTCAACTCACGCGGTTTTCTGTTTTGCCAGGGAAGACTCTTGCAAAGAAATGATACGCAGGGCACGCAAACCAGCGTCGACTCTCATGACTGGGAATCAGCACTGAGTTTGTTCTTTGTAAAAAAAAATTATAGGTAAAAACACAAAGTAAACCAGCAGTAAACCATCTAACCTGCCTGCATTTGCAGGACAGCGAGAAAGAGAATAAAGATCCAGAGGACTTGCAGGAGGCATGGAAGAGTATGGAAGAGTGATTCCGACAACATGTAATAGGTTAGGATAGGTTAGGTATTGCCTTGCACAGTCTGAGCTGGCTTCAGAAACGTCTCAGTGAGTTTTGTTTTTCCTTTTAAGATTTGTGTCACTGAGTCACTGATGTTAAACAGCGTCCTTTTGCCAGGCGACCCCTGAGCCCATGGCACGAGTGATAAGATCACCATCGTGGACTCCTGGGCGCCGGACACTGGAATTGGGAAATGTCCTGCAGGACTTTCAGCATCTTTCAGCTCTTTCGCTTTTTTTTTGTCAGTCATAGCTGTCATTCCAGAAATTTACATACCTGCACATGTCAACTTGATGGATTTACATTGATTCACTGTAGTGAAAATAGGTGTTGATACGATGACGTGTCAGTGCATCTCCCATGACAGTGTTTGGATGTTTGATATCATATTCAACTATGTTCAACTACATTGTTTTCTTTTAACAATTTGATTGAATTGTGTTACTATCTTGGCTGTGATGAGCATTGAGCTCTGGAGGAGTTGGATCTTCATGTGCCAGAGGAACTGATGCACCAGGCGGACATGTTCAAAATTCTATTTGGACACACTTGCCAAGTCCTAACGATTCCCAATGCACCTGTTTCCTGTTTCGATGTTTGCCAAGGGTCATCACGTTCGAAAGTCTTCATTGTCTTCACTGCCTTGCTGAGTGTTTTCCAGGGTCAAACGCCCGAGTCCCCTCAATCAGAAGAGTCTCCAGTGCCAGCAAATCGGCAGGCACAAAACCAGGCCGAAAGCACCAAGTGAGAATGCGCTTAGTCCTCCTATCAGATAGTCTTCCTCCCTTGCACATTTTGTCTTCTCAGCTGCCAAGGGACTTTGAAGTAAATGGTGCAGTGCAATAATTTGTCAGAAAGACAATCAGTTGGTTTCAAGTTGCAATTTTGGTGTCAGACTCCTGCCGAGATGCTCGAGGAGAGGATGGCCAATACTAGCAGCAGGCAACGCCAGACAACAACAGCAAGCAACTATCAGATCAGATACTTTTGGCATGATTGTTGTAGATTGTGGTATATGGTTGTCATACAGTATCGTTGCTGCAAAATATTCCTTCTATGTCTCTTTGACCATTTTAAGCTGAACGAAGTTGACATGACTGGGATGGAAAGACGAAAGACATCGATAGACCGAAAGCAGAATACCACGATCGTTTCATATTACATATTGTTTCGAATCTTGCCACAGTTGGTACGTCCGTACGCACCCATACGAGTCCCGACTTCCAAGTGCAGGTACGATTTCGAGGTCTACGTTGACCCTGAAAACCGGCAGCCCTGAAGTCGGAGATTCAGCTGCCCTTTCTTTGCTTACACTTTCGTTGGGACTTCGGATCTCACTTTTCGTCTCACCTTGCAAAAGATACTGGGACAACAAATCAGCGGTTTCAGTGGTGTTATTGAACGCCCTGCCACTATAAAGAGTCCAGCTTTCTGAATTGCGGACATGGTGCCTGAAGTAGCATTTTAAGACATTTTGAAGGTATTTCCAGGACTGGAAATAAGATGAAACAACTACTGTATTTTAGACTATATATGCAAATGTTTTGGCTGTGAACGTATATGGGCCAATTTTAGTTGCCAATCTGTAGCCCTTAAGTTACTCCTTGTTTGCCTGCATTGTGGCAAGCAACTTCTTGCCGTCAGTCTGTGAAGGCTGTGCCGGCTTAGTTGTTTTGAGTGGGACATCCTTGGACCAATCCATGTAAAGGAAAATCGGAACAAGCAATTAAAAACACATATCAGACATATCATATTTAAAAATCAGCAGAAATTTCTCTGTGTCAGCCTTGCGAGGTGCTGCCAAGGACATGTGTTTTTCCCAGGTTGTGGTTGTTGTTGTGGCTGACGGAATGGTCCTGTGGATCGGGAGACCTGTAGGGGAGCGCTAGGTCACGCTGCGGGTAAAAGTGACATGAATGCGTCACTGATGAACTTCAAAAGCAATTTTGAAACCTTTTTTTTTTGTCGGTCCCAGTCCAGTGTCAAATGTTGTGCAGATTGGCTCAAAGAGCACATCACGTCCCCAATCAAAAAGTCGTAGCCACGAGATGGCTAGAATGGCATTGGGCAGCTCAGCCCCAGCCTTTGTTGGCCTACCAGTTGCGCGCACCATCCAGAATGCCAAGCCCACTCCCAAGATCCCTGCAGGCATTGCCAAAGCGGGACAAAATACACACTCCTATGGTACCATCTCAGCCTGTTCATTGGGGGCAGTGGCAGCCACTGCACTTGCAAGGCGATCAAAGCACGTGAAAAGAAGCGCTTGCAGCCCTCAAGGGGGGACAACTGTCTTGAACAAAGCAGAGAAATTGCAGGTCCCTCGCTTTCTTCTGGACAACGTGGACATTTTCATTTTTGATTGCGATGGTGTGATTTGGCGAGGTGACTCTATCATTCCAGGGATCCCTCAGGTGATTGAAAACCTCAAAAAGAGCGGCAAAAAGTTGTTCTTCGTGACGAACAACTCAACCAAAAGCCGTGCCGGCTACCAATCCAAGTTCACCTCTTTGGGGTTGAATGTGCAGCCGGAGGAGATCTTTTCATCCTCTTTTGCGGCCGCTGCATACTTGGAGCAGACGAAGTTCAAGGATACTGGGAAAAAGGTCTACATCATTGGTGAGAAAGGTATCTCTGAAGAGCTTGACTTGGTGGGTGTCCCTTGGCTGGGTGGAGAAGGAGACAAGGACCAGGCCCCAAATATGGGTTCTGGAGGCAGGGTTGACATTGACCACGATGTGGGTGCGGTGATTGTTGGCTTTGACCGGCATATCAACTACTACAAGCTGCAGTATGCCCAGCTGTGCTTGAATGAATTGCCTGGCTGCGAGTTCATTGCCACCAATCTCGACCGAGTGACGCATTTGACAGATGCACAAGAATGGGCTGGCAACGGCACTATGGTCGGAGCAGTCTCAGGTTGTACTGGCAGAGAACCAACATTGGTTGGAAAACCAGCTCCTTTGATGATTGACTACATTGCCCAGAAATATGGCATCACCGACAGATCCCGAATTTGCATGGTCGGTGACAGATTGGACACTGACATTGCTTTCGGGCGCAACAATGGATTGAAGACCTGTTTGACACTGTCTGGAGTCACAAGTGAGGATGAGCTGCTTGACAAAGTGCCAAGAAAGAAAGGGACTGAGGGCATCCAGCCAGAGTTCTATGTGGACACGATCTGTGACTTTTACGGCATCCGGCCATGAGTGCAGGCTCCGCTAGTGATGGCACTAGCAGCTCTGTGAGACTTCATAATTTGAAATCTGGGCTCAACAGCTCAACTCATGCGCTATAGAGAGGTTGCCTTCCAGGCACTATTTTCCTGTAGTCTACCCAGACATATTCTGCCAGCCGTATGGTACAAAGTACCCTAAAAGATTTTCCATTGCGGGGTATGTCTTCCATGCCAAATAGCTCAATCCTCGAGATGCTACCGAAACCAAGTGGATTGTTTAGAACAAGGCGCGTGAAAAAGTGTATTCTGAGGCATGTGGAACTTGTGTACCTACATTTCTGGGAAGACCTTAAGTCGAGCCAAGCCAAATGCTGCGCCATGTTGTTGCATGTTTCTGTTGCAAGTGAATATATGAAGTTGCATGATAACTCGTTTTTCCCCAAACAGTTAACTGTTGGGGTTCTTAATGCAACTTTAGATCTGGCCGCCTT
>DF240992.1:944-56022 GCA_000507305.1 Breviolum minutum Mf 1.05b.01
GCAGATCATTGATGACATTCATTTTGCGTGGCAGGCACAGTATTTGGTGATGTTGGAGGGTGACTTCACTTGCTCCACGCATTGGAAATGAGGTTTCATATGTGACGCAGATCATTGATGACATTCATTTTGCGTGGCAGGCGCAGTATTTGGTGAAGTTGGACAGTGCCTCTTGTTGCGCCGCGCATTGTACATGACGTTTCAAAGTAGTACCGGGGCAGTACGTTGTAGTACTGGCGTAGTACAGAGTAGTACTGGCGTAGTACTTTGTAGTACAGAGTAGTACTGGAGTACTACTTTGTAGTACAGAGTAGTACTGGACTAGGACGTTGTAGTACTTTGTAGTACAGAGTAGTACTGGCGTAGTACTGTGTAGTACAGAGTAGTACTGGCGTAGTACCTTTGTAGTACAGAGTAGTACCGGAGTAGTACTTTGTAGTACAGAATAGTACTGGAGTAGTACTTTGTAGTACAGAGTAGTACTGGAGTAGTACTGGAGTAGTACTGGAGTAGTACTGGAGTAGTACTTTGTAGTACAGGGTAGTACTGGAGTAGTACGTTGGAGTAGTACTGGGGTAGTACTCTTTGTAGTACAGAGTAGTACCGGAGTAGTACCACAAATCACCTCACAACTAGCCACATCACTTGAAAGCAAGTCAAATCACAAACACATAACCCCAAAGCGCATGACATCACAGCCGTGCAACGGCAAAAGCTTCGTTCAAACCCACCCAAAAAAGTTTGTTCATCGCAATGGTCGGTCATCTTGCGCACATTCTATAGGCAAATTCTTTCTCTGCTATATAGTTTTTTTCTTTTGAAACTTCCGCCACCGGCTCGCCCGGGAACTACTTGTATGTCTACATATATATATATATATATTTACACCTGTTCAAGCCTTCCAGCAAGTATGCAAGTCCATGCTGCATCGTTGCATGGGAGAAAGGCTGCTTGACTGAGACCCAGTGTTTATGATAATGCTTGGTAGCCTTCGTCCGTGGAGTGGTGAGTGCTTTGCATGTCGGCTTCAAGCCACATCTTTGTTGCCACACCCTGCAAAAACTGCATACACAACATGTATAGGAACATATTGGCAATTGCCAACTTTTTTCCACGTGCACCCCGCACATCCAGATACGTTTGCCACGTGTGCCCATGAGAAAGGAACAATGCACAGAGCACAACCTAGATTCTGTACAATGAATGTAGATAGAAGGTTCACACATTCAACATAAATCAATCATAAGTCTAGCCGGTGCATACCCCAAAACTACCTTGCAGGAAACATTATTTACCATTTTGGGCCCAGCTTCAATCTAATGTTACAAAACCACGAGAAACTGAGACAAAGAGATTTTCTATAAGCCGTCACAGGCCCCATCAGTGAGGATACACATCCTGACACATTCTCAAAATCGCCAAGGAACTGCCTCATGTGAATTTGGTCTTCATTGGACCTTCAGGCAGTGGCAAGTCTACGATGTTGGGCCATCTCATTGCAGAGAGTGGTGCCATTGAAACTTGCACGCAACGCAGGTCAAAAGTTTGGGTACAGGTAATGAGTGGTAGATGGGTGATTCAGGATGCATGGGGCCAAGGACTTTTCATATTTTCGTATTTGGTTCTGGGGTCAAGATGTTCATTTGGACCAGCTGATTCTGGGGACCTCAGTGGAACCGTTGGTCTCCAAGGACACGGAAAACCTCCAACGCATTTTCCAAGAAGCACGGGATCGAGGTGGAAGTTGGGTGGAATTGGATGGATGCCCTGACTTCCTCTCGTATCATTGGGATCGAAAAATGTCCAAAAAGGAATTCCATTGCTTTTCCGGAAAAGCTGTAAAATGCGTGCCATGTGTTTGGGAGGGTTTGTTTGTTGCAATCTTCCAAATCTGTGCGTTGGGAAGTGTTTGTGCATTTCATTGGCATAAGGCTAAGGGGTTTAGGCAATTGCTCAACTATGGCGTTGTGCTGAGGGTGCAAGAATGCAATAGTCACTAGTCCGTTTGTTATCCCACAGCATTTCTTTATTGCCAGCCTCCATTTGTTCACACAGAGCTAACCCCCACCAATTACTTCTTGGGCATGTTTGATCATTTTTGCTGTTGGACAGTTACAACATGTTACAACATCATTTGAATGCAATTGAATTCAGATCCAACACCTGGTCATTGAAAAAAGGACCGACCAGAATCGGATCAATCAGTCTAAGAAACACATGAAAGACTGCAGGGTTTCGTTTCAAGAGAAGAAAGCAATGGAATGCCCGCCCATTTTTGATACCCTCATCCAAACAATTAATTTTTCAATGATAGACTTCACAACGATGTAGGTTTATCTTTAAACAATTGGTTTCTCAATGGCGCCTGTCTTCACCCCAAAAAGATCTAGCTAGTCGATATCCAAAAAAATCAGAGATGACTTGGTAGCAGGATCTGTCAGGTGACATTAGGTGACCCTTCCTTTTGCAGGTCATCCAGACAGATGTTACGCCTGGATTCTTGACAAGTTGAGCTCTGAACGACACCGTGGCAACAGCATGTATGTGGCCATGTGGAGGCAACTGATTTAGGCAAAACCCAACAACACCTCCGTATATAAAAAACGAAAAAAATATATTATATATATATATGTATTTATACATACTATACACCATAATTGTATACATTCACATTTCTTCAAGTCATGGGTTTTGTCAAATGTCGATTGTGAAAGAAACATCAATTTTTGAAAGATACACCAATCACAATGGTCACTGCATGGTGGACCCGCAGGTTGGCATCCCGCCGTTGTCGCTTTACAATCATGGCTACTAGGCTTTGTGGTGGTCGATTTCTGTATGGATTTTTGTGTGATGTTTGGTATTTCTTATGAAACACCTCCATACATAGGATGAGGATTGAGGATGGAACATTTGGTTCTTGGAACAGAATTTTCAAGCACAAGTTCCAAATTCGTTTTTCCTCAAGGACACTGTTGGAGTCATGGGGATTGAAGATTGTAGGATTGGATTGAAGTGGTTTTGCTGGCGTAAAACATGGAAGTTTACCAGGCGAACCGCTGAATTGGCCGGACCCGCTGATTCGATTTCACTCAAGGTCCATGAAATAAATGAATATGATCTTATACTGCTGCAAAAACACCTATATTGCGGTATACTGCAGTATGGTATTGAATATAGTATTGAATGTTGTTCAGTATATTTACTATATTGCATGTATTGAACTTATTTCTGACTCCAAACCCGTAATGACTCAGAGAGGTGGGGGATTGTACTTGTACCACCCGTGCAACTCAGCAAGGCGCGGCAAGTCAAAATTTCGTTGCTGAGGATGCTCCGGGACATAGCGATTTCTCCAAGGACATCGTCACAGCCATGTCTCAGGCAAGAATTGGATTTGGCGGTTTGTTGTGAGGATGTTGGCATCCATATCCTAGCCATAAATATGACCTTTAACAGGAAGGATACTTCGGATTGTAAGGTAAGCGTATATATCCAATAATTCTTTATACATTTATACATTTATACATGCATATTTCGAGAGACACTCTTTATTTTTTTGTTATCTCCATGATGTGACACTAGTGGGTATTTTGCCAACTTGCTTTCTCCCGGGCGAAGATTTGACGGCAGTGTGCCACAGGCTGACATTGCTGTTTTGGTGGTGCCTGCAGCAGAGGAACTGGAGCAAGAAAAGGACGCTCAACTGATGACCCTAATGTGACTGAAGTTTGAATCTGAAGCCCCGCGGTTTTTTGTTCTCAGTTTGGACAATTTCCATGACTCGGCTTATTTTCCTTGCTGGGTGTTAGAGGATTTCAAGCCTCATCATGGATTCTGATTCTACAATGGTTTTCCAAATGGCTTCCAAATTTGCTTTATCATCAACACAGCATGTTGTTTGTCGTGAAGATACAGATCAACTTGAAACAACCGGCTGTTTTTGCTTGTGCTTCTGGCAGCCATCAAAAGCTATGAATCAATGAATGTGGTGTTGACTCAATGAATGTGCCACTCTATGAATGTGAAGTCTCTCATGGTCTCTCGTCCTAGCTCGAAATCTTCCAAAATCAACCCCCAAGCTTGGAAGTATGTACAGTATTCCAGTTCTACCGTTGCCCCAGCATGCTGTTTGTTCCCACAGTTTCGGTGTTGAAGACTTGGGGAAACAAATTCACAAGTCCCAGCAGCATATTGCAGCATTTCATTTTGGTAGTTTATCCCGTGATGTTTTTGTGTTGGGGAAGGGGGTTGTCACATATCCAGTCTTTCGAGTGAAATGAAGCATCCAGGAATGCGAAGGCCAGCTCCGAGAGCATACATTGCTGGCCTACACGCTTGGACTACGGAGGTTTGAGAAGAAGGGATGATCAAAAGGGTGGATGAATGTCATGTGGATTAATTAAAGAGATATCTTTCACAGGTTTGTCACATAGTTTGTCGGCAAATAATTCCCTCCTACAATGATTATGAAAATTGACATCATTTGCAAGGGCTCAGACTATGACTATGAATGAAATTGGGCACATCGCCCACAGGGATTTAACACTTAAAGAACCTTTGGTTCATGTTCAAAAGCATGGGGATGCTTATGCATGTGATTGCAGTACTACTGTTTATTGGATTATCTTTGATTATCAATTTCATGTGAAAAGGCTAGATCCAGAATGGGGAGCACACAGGTGAGTTCTCTCCTATACTACTTTGGGTGTGACCAGACGTTAAAGTCAGATTTTTGACGGGAACCTGTAGTCACAGGCATCGACCCCTGTTGTTCACTTTGCAACTCTTCATGGTTGGCCACAGAACATGTAATTGTTTTGCCCACAGCTATCGGCATATTTTTTTAGCCAACAACCCATGGAACATCATGAAGGGCTTGACAAACTCGAGCCATTTGATTTGAATCTCTTTGTTCTTGTCACCCTTGATCGCCCTTACCACCCTTCACCTGGATCTCTTGGTACAGACTGGTGGTGTGCGTCAACAAGATGGACACCGATGCAGTCAAGTTCTCGCGTGAACGCTTTTTAGCGGCTTGCCAAGTCGTATTTTGGCGGCATTATTTAGGATGCCTACAGAGGGATTGTTGGATCCCAGACCCTGGTTCAGTTGCCAATCTCCTGGTTCAGGGCCTACTTGAAAGTACTCGTAAGATGACGCCAGGAAGATGGGTGTATTATTTAGGGGTGCAGCTTTGCAAGTCCTATTGGTTTCAACAGGCACACTTAATCCATCTCAAACTATAATTTCATTTGGTGCAGTCACCCCACTGCTGCTTGGGTAGCCTGAGGTAAGAGAAGGCTTGAACGCCGCAGGGCTGAAAACCCATGATGTATATTTTGATGTGCATTTTGTGCCATCTTCTGGGTGGTCTGGAGAATCTTAACTGCGCTGTGAAAAAAATGATATTTGGAGTCGAGCTTGATAGCCCTGAAAACCAACAGTGACTGATGACCTAATTTTTATTCCAATTTTGGAATCGTCTTTTAAAGAGGCATATGCGCTTCAGGTTCAATCTAAAATTTCAGAGGTGCACGTCAATCAGATGCATTGTGAATCATTGTTTTGATTTGTTTCGATGTACATATTACCCTTTGATTATTGCAATCATTTGTTGAATTGACTCTATTGATCTCTATTGCGTAAACAACGAATATCAAGTTTTTTTTTAAACATATTTTTCAGTTACACAGACACATGTATTTATATAAGCATGTTTGTGACCATATGTCTATTTGTGCATATCTATACATATTCTGCATGCATAAACATATATATTCTGCATGCATAAATATATATGTATATTCACATTAATGATACATTTAATGTATGTATAGATATATTTTTATCAGGGTTTTGTTGGTTTCCCACTTCATTCTTGAGTAACTAAATGGTGTCACACTATCAAAATCAGCAATAAAATCACTTCAAGGCGTTCCGCTAAAACTCTCGTTCATGCAGGTGTGATGAGGTTGAACTTGAACCATTAAATTTGGTCAAATTATAACGTCACACGACCTCACCCCAAAACGTAGCTGGGGAAGGGGCATCCTCTTTTTTCGGCAAAATCTAGGTTGGCAAAATATTATAATTTGGCCAGAATCAATGAACTTTATCTTTATGTTTCGATCATTTTGTCATGGCATTGACTCTTTGAACAGCAGGATAGTATGGATCGATTTGGAGAAAGAAATCACAGCGATCGCACAGTTGCCAGCCTGGAGATGTCAAGTGAAGTACGTAGTGGATATACAGTAGACTTCGACCATGGTCCAGAAAACGTGAGTGTCGTGTACACATATCGAGTTTCCTCCATTATTGTATTTATCATGAAAGATGGGTTTCCATTGCTGGCTTTGTTCACTGGAGAAATAGTTTGAATTTACTTTAAATTCTCATCAATCATATCACTCAAAAATACATGATCAGATTTGGATGGACCAAAATTTGCTCGCACATGATGCGTTCTGATCCGTTGCAAATTCAATTGCGCACGAATTTGGCAATGTTTCATTCTTTGTCAGCCAGCTGCATAAGCATGCCCAAGCTAACTATTAGCACTTCCGTCTCCCTCCAGCCCAAAAAATGCCGTAGATTAAAAGAGTATAGTATAGACGACTTCTTTTCGCAATATGCAACATGGATCACCAATGGCCCAGGATAACGTGACGAGCCGCTCTGACAACATGCCCTGGTATTGTGGTCCCACCCTGATCGAGGTAGCGGCAAGCTCAGTAATTTATGACAGTTTTGTACAGTGTCACAAAAAGTCAGACATGCCAAACTAGATGACCCTGAAATTATTGTTCATCATCTAGTATTTTAGAATGTGTGCTTTTTTTACGAACAATGCATATATACCGAAATGTATGTGCATTTTAATTTCATAAGACTCATAAGACCCCATATATTTTTCCAAGATCGTATAAGTCTATAATATAACGTGTAGTACATTCAGAATATTAACCTAGCATAATTGCGGTCACGTGTGTTGTTTTGACTCGTCTAGCTGCTATGGAGCAGTGGGGTATCGGGTGCCTCCAGAACAAGAATCTGAGGTAAAGCACTCGTGAAGATTCATATATACATATATATATATATACATGTTGACTAATGCTTCAATTGAGTTGAAACCTGTATAAAAATCACAAACCTGAAACTGTAGTTTTGGAAAAGGAATACCAGATATCATTTCGAAGCATTTCCAAACCATTAATGTTTGGTTTCCATGTCAATTTCACCTGGTGTTGTTCTTATTTACCTAATTCAAGCCCGTCTACAAGCACTCCTCACTCCTGGAAACTATTCCAAACAGATTCTTGCTGCAGCTTACCTGTCACACCAACCACAGGCGTTGGATGAAACTGTGGCATCTCACTTCAAGCCAGACCGGCCTTTGCGTTTCCCTTTGCAGGAGGTTCGGGGTTGCTGGAGATTCTCACCACCACGAGTTGCTGGTGACATCATGTGACCATTGGGAACTCATAGTGTTTTTTCTGACTTTTTAACCAGTAGATGTTAGTAGACTGATCAAACGTCATTTCGATTCATTTCGATCATTTGAGTTGTCAGGATGTCCTGACATCTATTGCTCACATCATTTACTTGCCGTCATAGTTTGCTATATATATATATATTTACACATGTTGAAATAATTTTGAATGTATTTAGTGTTTCAATATCATATATTGTTCAGGTATATGTACACGGTTTACATCATGTATGTGTTCACCATTTTGTATAATGATTTATATACCTACATTGTTGTATATATATATACATATATACATATGCCCCTATCATATGCCCAACGCCGGCAGATTCTATACACATTCCAAACATTCCATGTTTCAATCAATGTCCTTTCACCTGGGCTTTGCAGGTGATGAAGGTTGGGGGCAAAGGCATCTTGGAAGGACAAGAAACGACAGTTGAAAAGGGGACAAGTCAGGCGGATTACGTAAATCTTATACTATACTCGTAGCAAGACTATGATCTTTGGTAATTTGGTGGAGCATAGGTACTAGCATAGGTATAATATCCTTGAATCGGAGGCGGAAGTTTACTGAAAGAACATGGGTTCTGTATGTATGTATATATATATATATATTATGGTTAGTTATCATGTGCATCAACGGAACAAGCTCAGCAGTTAAGAGCCACCATAAGACAAGAATTCCTGGAGAAACCTCCTGCACAACGCCTATCAAGTGAATCAAGTGCTACAAAAAGGTACTGTGGTGGTGGGCCGTGTTGCCACCGGATCCCTGGTTTGCGGTTCTCAGTTGGTCTTTGCACCAGGGAATGTGGAAGCACAGGTGCCCTTGAGGGTGGGAAGGTACTGATGTTGATGGGAGTAATCTGAACATATGTTGCCTTACCACATGCACCCCCAGATGTGTCTAGAATTAACGAAAATCTCCATTTTAACTACAGGATCCTATCCAATACTGTCGGAAATTATTGGAAAATCTCACATATATAACTATATATACTATTTACATATATACATCTATATACTGGTTTGGCGTTTCAGACAATTTTTGGTTTTATTTGATTGGCTTATGTAGCAATGGCATGACGATTCGTCAAATGGCTTGTATTCATTACTTTGGGTATCTCTCGCTGTTTTGTGGATTTTGGGTGGGAACGAACTGTCAATAGAGTTTTGCCATTACGAGCTGCTGATGGTGGAAGAAAAAATGATCATGTTGTTTGACATGAACGTGTTGATTTGCTAGTCGAGTTGTTTTGTTGCATCCTCTGATTTGTTGCATCCAAGCTTCTGATGCCTGAGGTTGGATGGAATTGCCCTTTTGCTGTTGCTAGTTTTTGCCTCTTC
Source organism: Breviolum minutum Mf 1.05b.01 (assembly GCA_000507305.1). NCBI lineage: Eukaryota > Dinophyceae > Suessiales > Symbiodiniaceae > Breviolum > Breviolum minutum. The sequence goes on from DF240992.1 coordinate 9,790, forward strand.
CTCTCCTCCTTCTGCAAGCAGATCCACCCATCGATTGATTTTTACAAAGCGACAAGGCCTAAAGGCCCACCCAGAACTACTAGGTACGCTATGTTTTTTTCTTTTCGCATGGGCACTCCTTCTCCCATATGAAACATGTTTTTGGTTTCACCATCATGTCATCCTTCCGGAATCAAAATTTGGAGATTTAACTGTGCACACGGTGCAACTGGGTAGATGTTGAATCGTTGCCTCATGGGGTAGTCCGATGCAGCTTGAGCCCATCGTCGTTAGTGATGCACCTGTAGTTCCAAGTGGTTCTAGAACCCTAACATGATATCTAGGCAAGTCACCAGTTCAGTGAGTTCAGCGTTTTTGAAAGTGATTCCGCTTGCTATGACAGAAGAAGTTCCGGTTCTGGGCTGGTTGGCAGATCCAATAACAAGCCGCCCCGTGCTCCAATACTTGTAAGCAGCTCGATCGCAGAATCTGCATATTCCAAGCTGGTCAGGTAACTTCGATTACCATGCAGCATGAGGTGCTCAATGAGGTGGGGCTGCTGTATTATTTCCAGTATTTGGGAACATTGAGTGGTGGTTTGCTTTTGTTTCCAAACCGACATAAAGACAATCATACACACGATTTCCAAGCACATATTTTAACCTTCAGACATTTTTGAATGAATTGCTCCAGCAGCATTATTCTCACGCTTTTGTAGCATGCAATCACTTGCCATTGGGTCCGGAGGAGTTTTCTGCCACATGTGCAAGCCCAAACCTTGTTGATTCATGAGTCATTGATCCATTTTGCATAGGAATGTCAACGAGGATGAGTGAGGCCTCTTCTAAATCGTATGAGGTGACTCTGTTGTACTGAAACACTCTGAAACATTGACGAATTCAAGGTGGATTGGGTCAAAAACGTATGAACTTCCCAGATGTTTCATTTCTTTCGAGGCTTTCAGCGGTCACATGGTCTCGGTCACGGTGGATGTTGAAATGAGCGACCTGCGTCGAGGCCGCTTGGTTCTTGAAAGATGCCAAGTCTTGAGTCTAGAGCTGAGCATTTACCCTCCAGTAAACTAACATTGACAATGGAAAATCACCATGTTTGATACGAGATACATCTTCAAATGTTTTTTTGCGTATTTTCCATTGTCATATTAGTTGTCGGGGGGGGGGAATCATCCAAAAGCAAGAATAACATTCCATTCCTGTGGGGTGTATTGGTATCCTGCAACTGGATAGGTCATGTACAGTATAGTATGCAATCAGGCAAATGATCCTGCAGTCACTTGACGTCACCCCAACTTGAATGCAGAAGTAGATAACAAGTCTGTGGAAACTCATTATATTCACCTCAATTCAGGAAAATGTTTGTGTAGTTCTACGAAACCAATACAATTTAGAAGTTCCACGCTTTGGAATCTTTTCGGTTCACGTGAGCTCCTGAAAAAAAATCCCTGACAGTTGCTGAGGAATGGTGGGATCTGCGGTTGATGACAATCCAACCCAAGAGAGCCTTGACATTGAACAAGTGAACTGGAGAAAGTATCGCGACATCGCCGACTTCACCCTGAATGCTTCTACATGGTGCTCTTGTAGTGAAATCCATCCAAAATGTCACTGCTCCTGAATTCAGATTTACGAATAATTAAAAGTTACAAGTCGTAGGGCAAGTATTTTAAATTGGCCAGATTAAGGACTTCATATTATGAGCTGTGACCAGCTGGTTATCGAAAGCAGAAGTTTGATATTGGCATTGGGTTTTGTGAATCCACAGTTCGTTGATGATTTGCAAAAGTTCATAATCTTGACTTGGTATGTGAGTCTCAGTAAGTAAAATGATGATGCTGTTTGATTCACATTAATTTCATCAACATCCTACTGCGATTAAAACCATGCATCACTCAAAACCTGAATGCTTTATGTTTGCCTTCCCATCAAGATACAGTACTGCAAATGGGATATTTATATATAGCAACAAAAACACAGGCTGTTTTTACCGATGCGCCAAAACGACTGTTGCCCGCAGAAGTTGTCATCATTTCGTTGCTTAAGGTGCTCATCCTTCATTGCACAGGTTATCATATTGAGTGACCCACGTGCTGGCGCCATTCGTGCGGGAAGCGAACTCACTGTGCTTTGTTGCTTGGTGAGTTGGGATTGGGTTATGGAACCTTGGATGGTCCAAGTTGAAGGATTTTTGTTGGAACTGTTTTCTTCAAGGCGACCATTGACTGTTTTCAAATCACTGCTTTTGTATCAGGTACGGAAATATCTTCAAAGATCCGAAAGGAATCATTTTCCCTCACGGTCAAGAGTGTTTCATCATGACCTGTCATTGCCATCACCAGAAGCAAAAGTTACTGGAAATTGCTTCACAGTGGTCGTTACAATCATTTGTCACTACATCATAGGGTGAGTGACAGTGAACACAAGGTGGTTTTATCAAGTAGGTTAGGAATCCTTCAGAAAATGACATCAAATGACATCAATTTTGTTTGAGGTTGGAGTCACACCATCAAATTGACCCACTCAGGCCATACAGCACAGGTTCTTTGCGCCTTTGATGAGCTGCTATCGCGCACGGACAGACGGACAGGTGGGGGGGTTCAAAGGATACTAAGGGCGACAGCCTGGTTTTTTTCAACGTATAACTATCTAACATATTCTCATATATTCTATATGATTTACTTACTTGTTTAGATCTCTGCGCACATGCACAAATATAGTGTATATATATAGACATGTATATCATCATATTGCAATTTTATTCATGATCATATTTATATACATTTTGTATGTTGTTGTGCTTGAATTGGAGATACATCCTGTACATACATGAAGATTGAATAGTGTAGATTTCTATTTATCTACATGTAAATGCTGACATATTAATATTGAGACATTGACAGACTTGGTATAACTTGGTGATATAAACATAGACTTCATCCAACCTCAGTTTTTGGAAGCGTCAACAGCCGGGCAGAGGAATCTGATTTTGGAAGATTTGTCCCTTCTAACAGTGGAATTTTCAACTTTCAATCTTAGCGCCAATCACTCGGCTGTACAACTGACCGGTTTGTACGTGTCAGCAGCACGGATAAATGGATATGTACCACGGATAAAAAACTATCTACAGCCGCATGGAAAAGGCCGATGGTTAGTCGTGAAACATGCCGGATGCAACGATTCACGAATGCATAGAGAGATGGATCTCTCACGAAAACAAATTCAAGTCCAAAGGGGATGAAGTATTGCGTCTCTTACCCCCCTCGGGATTAAAGTACTTCCATAACCCTTTGTATGCAAGATGTTGGCATGCAAGCAAAGGTCGTTTGTCAATATGTGGGCATCTTAATGAATATCCAATGTGTGCCACCGGTGCCTTGGTCCCCCAATCAAGTGCGATACTAGACACATTGAATTTAATGATCCATCTAAGTGTAGCCCACCAAATCGTTGTGAATCTGGATAATGGGAAACCATCAATACCCCGATGTGGGTTTTTGTCCAACAATTCCCAGCAGGCCAGTACCCCCCTGGGTTGGAAATTCAATGGTGCATAGCTTTTTGTGAAGGCTATGAAGTCAGCATACAATTCTAGGATAGAGATACCCTGAGTCGGAAACCTGACTGGTGTCCCGGAATCCCATCTTAGATTATTGAACCAACTGCATAGTCTAAAATAATACTCTTGTCCAAATGGGAAAGGCTGGGGGAGCTCATCATATGGACAGAGTGTGCCTACATTATGATATTCCCTAGGGACCCAACGATCGAAACACGGAGCACCCTCTTGGTTGACTTCGCGCTGTCTTTTATTGGCTTTAAGGGTCTTTTCCAACTGGAAAAATGTCTGGGAATGTTCACAGAGGTATGTATGGTAATTTTGGATGTCTTGTGCTATCATCGTGTATCGATCATACTGTTTTGCCAACTGTGGAAAATTTTGATGTTTAATGACTCCGTCCTTAGCTCCCTGATCGGCAAAGTTGTTACCTTGAGCCAACCATTGTAAGTGGGGGTCAGTCAACTGGGTAGGATCAACATGGGCTTTGACCTTAACAAGTGTTACTGCATCTCTTGTTCTGCTTTGTAGTAGTTGCCATACTACAATCCACAAATCACTGTGCTCCACCATTGGCATAGTGCCACCACAAGACACTAAAACACGAAGGTTATTGAACACAGTGATGGCAGCTTCACAGTCGGAATATATAACAGCCCGATGGGAAAGAACCATAGCCCGAATGATCCCGCACACCTCTCCTCTGTAGCTGTTATGTTCTCTCATTGGCAGAACACCATTTTCAAGTAGTTTAAAGTTGCAACGCTGATATGTTGATTCTACAACTGCATAACCAGCAATGGCCAACTCTTTATATTCTTGGTGGAAGGCTGATCCATCAACAAAGAAATACCTAACCCCTCCCTCAGGTGGAAGTTCAAGCTTATCAAAATTGAAACGATCAGCAGCAGCAAAATCTGGTTTGTTCCACACAATGCTGGGTAGTGTTGGGAAACCTAATGCCCGTGTAGCAATCGGTTGATTACTGAACTTTTTGACAATGCTGCAGTGTTGCTTCCGCACCTCTTGAAAACTTTTGCAGTGGAAAAGACGGTGGATTTTGCTGTCGGGTTGTTTACAAAATGGGCACATTCCGTCGTTCTCAAAAGCAAATTTGGAAACCATATCGTATGTCCCAGTCTTCCCGGAAAGATATGTGTGTAGGATCCATTTCTGTTTTTCATCTCTCTTTTCCAATGCTCTATGTAGAATGGGAATATGCGTGAACGAAATGTCCCAATCTTTTCTATGACCTACCAATTCTTGAATACGTGTGGACCAGTGCAAATCCAACATATATTTAAGATGCTTCGTGGAGCAATCTAGCCAATTAAGCTCGAAACCTGACACAATGTTTTTCAAGGTGAAGTGGCTAGTAACCGTCCATTTAGCATCACAAAAGGTTTGTCGCAGGCAAGTCATGGGACCGGTTTTGCATCTTCCTGGTTGCACCAGATATGTTAAAGCACTGGTTTTCCATTGCGGGAAATACCTGAAAAATCTCCTCCAGAAATGGCAAGCACTTCTCAGGTTACTCAACTCTGGGTCTGCGTTAGTGATAGTTGTTGCAAGGCCTGACGATGCCCCAGATCTAACCAGTCCTAAGGCTTTGGCAATGTTTGCACGAATGGTTTTCCACGTTGATTTGGCCGTATGGTGCAAATTACTACCATAGCTACTCATGGGGTGTGATGCAGTTTTGATCATCTTGACCTTAAAACTCCTAGGCACTTTGGTGTCACGGATTTTACCTAGGCTTAGTTTTGACTTGGTCACTCTAATTTTATGTTTGGGCTTGACATTCTTTCGAGAATAATTGATATCGCAACCCAAGTCTGAAAAATTACAAACAACTGGGATGTCACAATTACCAATTCTAAACCCTTTCAGGCTTTTACGTACCGTTGGTGTGGTACCCCATAGCCAAGACTTTTTACCATTGATGGTCATTTTCAATTTGGAAACAAAATCTTCAAGTACCCGAGTGGCCGGGAGTAGGTCACGTGGCACTGTAGTGACTAAGTTCCAATTATCAGCAAAGCCGTGGGGATCTACATGTGGAAAGTGATACGTGACGACTTTAGCTTCCCACCATGTTAATGCCGCCATGCCAACAACCGACATACCACACCCTTCAGGTATCCCAGTATAGGATTTCATGGGCTGTCCTTGCTGGTTTGCAATGCATAGTGTTCGACGAAAATGGCACAACATCTGAAACCATGCGACGACATACTTTTTTGGGACCCCCATTCTCAAGAGTGCAACCTCAAGTGGTGGACGAGGGACCGTATTGAAACATCGCTGCAAATCGAGACCAAATCCAGCGATAGGTCTGTTGGTGTTGATACTGTGCTCAACCTTTATTGCTACTAAAGCGGCAGCTGCTTCAGCTGGGACACGATTTGTTGCAAGTGCTATCTCTGTAGGCATGAATTCTTGGAAATACTTGAGAATCTCCCTACTTCGGAATCTGGACCACTGACGATAAAGAACCGATAGGACCGTTATCGGCCTAGTGTCATACGGATTACTAGGCCGGTTGGTTTTGGCCAGCATGGTTACTCTAGCCGTGATCCAATTTTCAGGCCATTCCATTCCTTGTTCACATGCCTCCCAAATCTCAAACAGTGCCTTGACAATTTGATCTGGGAAATTTATCATCTCTTTAACACTGAAGCCACAACCCCCCCGTGCTGAGCGTACTTTAAGGCCCTTCTTATGAGAATTCCAATCCTCAATGGTAAAAGGTCGAAAAGCTTTCTCAGGTCGATTGGGGATACGTTCAATTAAAGGCATGACATCATCCCAAAGTCCATCAGAGTTACGAGGATCATCTCGCTGCCAATGTGCATTCCATGCATCCGAAGTGATCTGGTGCATTTCGCTATTTCTTGCAGTGGCAAATTGTTGTGAAATTTTGAAATTTTGCGTACGCAATTTCCAAGGTCTATCGACGGTTATCCATGCACCACACTGGCTGGTGATAAAACCCTTTTGACCCTGAAATGTTACTGGTTGGAATTTATCAAAAGTCACGACCTGTCTCAATTTGAATTTGGTTAACCCATTTTTAGGCCAACGCACTGGGCAAATCTGTGACTCGATATTTTGTACCACGTAAGTCAGTGGCAATGCTGGTGGTTCCCGAATTTCACTAAAAGCCCTAGACCCTCCTTTTGAGATGTCCAAAGCAATGGAAATTTTTCTGGCCCTTTTCCGTTCCTGAAAGTATTTTTGAAGGTTATGAGAATGCCATGCACGAAAGGCATCCTTTAGACCATCAATGTACTCGCTGGTTGGGCATGCATAAGGGACAAACCATTGCAAGTGTTGCCCTACCCATGTGGCAAACCCTTTATGAAATCCCGTGGCTGTTCGGATAGATTCCCATAATTCTTGGCATTTGTCGATTTTATGTTGTTGTGGATCACGTGAACATGCTTTGAGCTGTGAACTAAGGGATTCAATTCTACGTAGTTGTCGTGTATGTCGTCGTTGCTCAATATTCATCTGTCCTATTCCTGGTTCAAAGTCCGACTGTCGACCCTTCTTTGTGATGGGTGTGGAACAATGCTGTGGTCTAAGTAGATGAATGTTGCACCTTTGAAGACAACCAGGCTTAATATGTGTCATCTTGCCTTCACAATCAACGCATGATGCCCTCCATGTGTTTTGAATCATGTCAACAAAACAATGAGCAGCTTTATTGCTTTCCTGATTTTCTAACGCTTGATGAAAAATGTCTCTATGTGTTGCATACTGTTCTTGTGCTTGAACCTCTGCAACTGCATCATCAAACATATAATCATCAGTTGTTGGTGGTAAAACCCATTGCAATGTAGTTTCAATAAGAGTCGGCATACGAAATTGCCCCAACAACAAGGGATGTGCGCTAAAAAGGAAATCTTCACAAGTACGACATTGAATCAATGCATCCACCATTTTGGGGTTGACAAGTATGAAGGATTTCCTTGTGAGTTCACGGCATGTAGGCTGCATGTCACGCCCATACAAGATACTATCTATCTGTGCCGCATCTTGCCACCCCTGACGTGTCATGGATTCCCATACGTATATGTCGTCCATATTGCAGTTTATGTCGCCAGTTATCACTGCCGGACCCTGGAAAGTCAAAGCCCTTTCAGCAACCTCGTTAAAGATACTATTTGTGGCTGTGATTGGGTCAACATGTGGATTCATGTGTGATATTCCATAGATGCTTGCCACGTAGATTACCACATTGGTGTGAATCTGCACCACGGTATCCACAGCCCTTTGAGTATCCGCAATGGGTTGTGACAATGGTTCCCAAAAAGGTCTTGTTGGAAAGCTTGTGATAATGGCAGTACCGCTAGCTCTACCCCTAATCTGTGAAATAGATGGCCGTTGAGCTAACACAGGCTCAGAGAAAACCACGTTGAAACCTGCCTTTCGCATTGTGTTCCTTGTGAGTTTTTGTGCTACTTGTGTTGCACTAGTTTCTGAAGCACAGTAGATACCCTGCCCCCACTGGATTATGGACTCTTCTTTCCCGTAAAGTTGTGTTGGATTAAAACAACCAATGTCAAGGTAAGAAGACTGATTTTTACCAGTATGCTCAAAATCATGAGGGGGAGGCCCAGGATTTTTTGCCTCTCCCACCCTAATCCCCTCGAACCCTGCAGGCCAATCGCATTTCTGACACACACGGTGATGTCGAATGCATCTAAGCATTGCTGCACCCCAGACTGAAGGGATTTTGCGGAAACGTCTAAGGCTAAAAAGGCGCATCATACCCCATGATTTTTTGGATACAAACAACCTTTTGAACCAATCGGGAAAAATCCAACCACGGTACAAACCATACATCATGATGATCCACCACAGTGAAGATTTTGGGATAAATGATCTAATGTTGTTGGCATTCTCATGATGCGTCTGACCTTGTAGTATACCCTGTTGGCTACCACATGTGAATTTCCATTGTTGTGCGAAGCTCACACAAACAACCATTATGCCCATTGCAAAGCAAATTGGGATCGCTACTGTGAGGAATCTTGCTGAATGGGATGTATTCTTTTCAACACGACGTCTAAAGGTATGATGACTAGGTTGTCTGTTGAAAAAATATTGACATTTGTGACCAATGCAATCGTTCATGTAAAATTGATGACATCTTGCAGCATGATTCCCACACCTACCGGCACCCCTACCACATGTACTGCGGCCACGGCTCCTTTTGGTGTGAGATTCTTTCTTGAAATCTGGAGTTGGACGAAGGATGCGACGAAAATTGGGTATCACACTCCTAGCACACATCATGCCAAGTGGCAAAAGGTATGTCCACTCTGTTCTGCAAAAACTCCGATAAACGTTTGGGCATAGTGCCCAAATTTGATGCAAAAACGAGGCTCCAACAGTGGTCAGAGTGACCAGTGGATCACTACCGTTGGTAAAACAAATTCTTAAGGTTGCAGTCTCAACGAAACTAATTGCAAAGATGCCTACTATGAGCAGGCTGCAAAAACAAATTAGTATTGTACTTGGAAATGCCCACTTCCCCCAGTTATACAACTTCCAACCCTCACGAGACCTAATGCGCTGGACACGATGCAAAAGGTTGGACTCTATGAAGGCTGTTTGGGTATCTTGATGTTTGCAAACCTGAGCCGATGTAGCCCAGAGTGTCATCTTGGCCAATCCAAAACGACATGTCAGGCAAAGCACTAAGGTTATCCACAAAAGGCATGCATGACACTGATCTCGAAAGCAGAGACTCTGCTTTCTGGCAATGCTACTGGCTGGTGCTTGGACATCATATAGTCAATATGGTTGTCCCTCTCTCCTTTGACGTTTTGCGTCCGTCTCTAAAGCATCCAGACGACCGATCAACGTGGTAGTCATTGTTTGCAGCATGTTGTTCATTTGCTGGACAACTGTTTGGCTGATTCCACCAACTTGCTGCTCAATCCCACCCAAACGTTCTTCAGTCTGCTGTTGCTGCATCTGAACCTGCTGCAAAGAATTCGATGTCGTTGCTTCGATCCTCTGCAGTTTCGCGTCTTGGGCCTTGATGGCTTCTTCCAATCTGTGGACCTGCTGCTGAGTGTCAGTCATCCTATTGGCAACGACGGATTCAATCTGCTCAGCCATCTCGACTTTGATTTCTTCTGTCCGACTTGGAAGCGTGGACAACTCCATCTCCTCATCCCATGACCAGGTCTTGTCACCACCTGACCTTACTGCAGTTGCCCCGGCGAGTCCCTTAGGTGCAAACGATATGGCTGTCCTATTTTTTGCCCCTCCAGCTGGTACGACAACTGTGCATGAACCATTAATGAAGATATGTGGCGACGGTGGCTTCTCCTTTGCTGACACACTCCATGTTGATGCACTGTACGGTCGAACTGCGACTGCGTCCCAACCCAAATGCTTGAATGCTTCCGTCAGCTGTGGACCTGCGATGTCATTGGGGACATGCTTCACCACCCACATACTATCCCCTGGACGGGATTCACCTTCTTCAGCCCACACTGCATTCGGCAAAAGAAGCTTTCTTGCATGGACTACATTCTCACGACGTGCACGATATGCATATCCTGTGCCATACTCTACAACCCCCAACGAAATTGTATACTTCTTGCATTGGGCAACCATCTTTTCCAAAGTCTCACCCCCAGATGGAATTGCGACGAAAGATGGATCTGGCCGTTTGTTTTCTCCTTTGGGGACCATGAAAACCCCTGACTTACCCGATGACTTCAGAATTTCTTCTAAGGGAGCATCTTTGATACGAAGGTATCCATGGTAGTACTGGCCCTTATCATGCGACACGACCTGCTTGTTGGGTCCATATGTTTTGAAAGCAAAATGTGCAACCAATGCCCCACTGGTAAAACCAACGACGTGCTTCCCTATGTATTGGATTGGGTCTCTGGTGGTGTTCCAATCTTCAACCAGATTCCTACGAATGACAGTCTCAATCACATGTGTCACCGTTGTGGCGGTGGATGTTGCATTCTTTCCTGGCACCAATTTGATCTTTGCATCACCAAAGTTAATGATTTGGATCGGCAACAAAATTGGGACTTCTTGTTTATCCAATGCCGGCAACATCTGGACTTGATCAGCTGGTGTATTGGGTCCAGCAATGACCAAGATTGCTAGAGGCTGCATGGACATACGCTTCACTGGGAGGTAATGTGAAGCCTCTTCACCTGTCATCAAAACCGCACCTGTCTTGTCCTGTCCGAACTCCTCAGGCGTCAACAATCTGATGGGTGTCTTATCTTCTGATTCCAAATAATCCAACTCAATTTTGACCTGTGTGACATCAATCTTGCTTTGATGACCCTTAGGTTTCTTGGGGTTGGTCACTTCTTGGCTAGAAGATCCAGCTTTCTTAGTGTGCTGTTCCCTTTGATGGTCTTTGAGTTCTCCATTGGTGATCAACCGAACATGGAATTCAGTTGCAACCTTCTTGAGGTTTTGCCAAAACACCGATTCATCATCCTTTGATAAAGTTTTCAACCGATCATTGGGTATCTCATTCATGATATGCTTGACCCTTGCATCAACACCATCTTTGGGGACTCCTCTATCCAAAAGTAGTTTGGAAAGGAACTTCGACAAATCATTCTTTGCACCCCCGGGTAATGGTACTGCTCGAAAGGAAATCACATCTTTTTCGCAAGTCTCTCGAATGGTCAGATTGGGGTCTACTGTTCTACAATTGCTTGTAACCAACAATGTCTGACATGCTTCTGACTGGCAAAAGAATGATGCCCCCAACTTTAGGAGAGTGCATTCACCCGGAAGACGATATTCATGACCATGGATTCGAAAAGGTGTCTTAATGAATCTCTTGAATGGTGCCAATTCATTTCCTAATCCCCAATCAGTCAAATTAGGATCCAACCTTTGGGGCACGACTTCAACACACAACTTTGGGGTAACCTTCGTGCAGTTCAGGTCAACAATCATGCGTTCCTCATGGGCGATGACATGAACTTCCATCTTGGCATCAACAATTGTGGTCCCCACCTGGATAATGGGATCTCCCCCTGTCATGTCTGGCAACAACGTTCGAATTACCCTATCGAGAGTGGTTCTAGGATCAACTGCAACTGTGCGAATGCTTTTCCACATTGGATGTACGACCGCGAAACGCAAAAGTTTGGCCGAGTCATGAACCACCCCATTTTTCCCAACATCATGTTGATTTGCCCATGATGTCTCGTATTCTCGCAATGTTTGACATGGTTTTGGGCACGGTTGCAAAACAGGTCTCCAACGAATGACAAAACTGCGAAGGTCTTTGCATTCAAGAATGAAAGAATCACCCTCCAATGAACACTCATCGCCCCACAGTTCCAGTGAAATCGGATCTACATTTAATTTGGCTGCAAATGCTGAAATCCACTGTGATGCTGTGGTGGTAACACATGCTTCTTCGATGACAGACTGTTTTGCAAACTCAATGCACACTTGACATGTGACATGGACCGGACGGAAGCGGACGATATGCGGTGGGCTATGCAACACACTTGTCCATTGCATGGCCTCTCCTCTGGATTCAATCTGATCGATGCTTGAACTCGATGCATGTGGCATTGCAAATTGAACCAAACTCTTCAGCTCGACCTGCGGTGGGCCCCACACGATTTGGACCCATCGACTTGTCTTACTTGCAATGGCTGCCGGTCTGAAACATCCTGCTTCATCACCAACTCGGAGCATGTCTGCTTCAACCAACATACGATCGATCTCAACATCCTGGGCTGCTGGAAGGAATTGTATCCCTTGACCCTTTCTTTCGTCACCCTCCTTCAAGGCTATTGCTACCTTTGGTGGGGTCGGCTCCAACTCAACCACATACGGTATGGTAGGGGATACTGAACCATCATTAACCCTTGGACGTTTGGATGGGTGTATTTCGTCATCATGTGGGTTACTGATAACCTCTACATCCAATTGAGTGGTCCTATGGTTACCCATGATTTCATCACTCTTGATCATCTTTGCATATCCCCCCCCCACATCTACGATCTGTTTGTTAGACAACCGCAGTGACAATCTTTGCATCTTTCGGCACAATGTGGGCAGCGCTGGAACAGCACCACCAAATGGTGATATGTTACCCAAAATGGTATGCAAACGATATAACTGCAGCAATGCATGTGCTGTGCTCAGGGAGTTGCCTAAAATATGCCATGCTAGGGTATGGTCCTGAGGCAAAACAGTCTCTGATGGGAAACCTAGACAAGCAACTTGCTCCCATGGGCTTACATAACGATAACCATCTGGGGTGGCAACCAACATCGTGTGAAGTCCCTTATCTGAAAGGTATTCATAATCAAATTCATGTTGTCGTCCATAACTTGCTACCATACCGATCAAAGGCCCTTTGGGGGAAATGCATCTTGCTTTCAGGGTCGTTTCAGGTGTGGTAGGTTTCACTTTCCACCATCCTGGGATCAGGCTGGAATCACTAAGACGACTCATGGCCTCGTCATTAGGTTTGAGTGCTTCACGTTCACCAATCGGCAGATCAGCAAACAAAGCATCGCACCCTCTCATCCCTCCAAGAAAGAGGTCTTCTGGCATACGGATGTCTCTGGCACGACGGATGCATTCTAAGGCTACATGTTCTACCAGAGTACTTTGACTCAGAAAACATCCTAACCATCGGTTGCGGCTCAATGGAAGTACGCCTGTACAATCATCTACAGATTCTTGCGCTCTACAGAAACGTGCTTTCTCAGCGAACCTCATCGTCTCCTCATAGTGCATGTGGTTGCGAAAACCTTTCACATTTTCCATGGTGATCGATTGAGCTCCTAGGTGATGACCCAGCACAAACGTCTCAGGAATGTATCGACCTTCACTTGTAGCTAGTCCAGCTTGTGTTGCCATGCTAGACCATGGCTGGCAAGGAGGTGATGCCAAAATGTGATCAATCTGAATGACGGACAGCAACATCATGACTCTGGGGTCAAAAACATCGGCCACCCAAATACAGTCAGAGAAAACCTTCCCATACGTGTTGAATATCATAGACTTTGCATCCATGCTGAACCCCAGCGGCCTGTGCCACCTTCATGTCACGTTCTACAGATACCACTGATCGCCTACCCATGAGCATCGTGCCCATGGTCCAGCCACCAAATCCACTAAAAAGCTCCACTGATTTGCCGCTACGAGCATTGTCTAACTCTGGCGGTCGAATGACTATCTTGGCCCCGTCACCAGTCAATGCCGTGATCAAATTCGGCTGTGGTTCGTGAAAACCCCAAATCCAAATCGTCTGTCCACTAATGAGATTCTGGCTAAAACTTCGATCCAGTCTAACCATGACACATCCTTTTTCCGGTATAAAACCTTGCCACCAACCTTCTTCTTGACCACCCAAATGACGTGTCAACCGGACAGCAAAATGGGGATCATTCTTGGGATCAATCGCAGTAAGCCATGAAGACATGACCTACAAATGCAAACGCCCAACTCTGTTGCAACCTACCCTCTACTGGGAAGCTTGGGCATGTAATGGGCTCTTCTAACAGTGGAAAGGGGTAGTTGATAGAGATCCCTAAACCTCAAAGATGTGATAAGTTATACCTGGAAAGGGTTACTGTCATCATGTGTATGGGTCGAGGACCCAACTTTTATGACTCTTAGGTACTTTGGGTATGTCTCAAATGGACTACTGTAGGCAGTAGGAATCCCAAGATACTCAAGATATATAGTTTGGATACCCTTGACTCTGAGACCTATTTAATAGACATAAATAGGAGAATTCATGGCCATTTTGAGCCAACCTGAACCCCAACTAGTTTAGTTTTGGAACCCTACCATGGCGTTGTTCAATCCGAGGTCAGATCTTAGTCATGCGGCCCCCCGAGTTGCATGCGGGCGATGCTGCCGTGGTGCGGCTGAAGCCTTTGTCAACATTGTGTGTCGAAGCCTTTGAGGCACCTGCCGGGCGGAGCATTGGCAGAGCTGGGGGGAGAACATGGGAGAAGCAACGAAAAATCCACCCTGTACTTGTAGAAATGGTGGATTGGAGTATGATTTTTTGCTGTTTTCATTCATGGAAGGCCATAGTGATTTTCCAAAAAGAAAACCACCGCCGTTGCAATTGGATTTGGAACCATGGGTGTTTCTCCGATCCGCGGGATGGTAATGCAGCTAGAGGAACTTGGACTTCAAGCAGGTGGGAATGGTAAATAAATCTGACGCAATGGTGCTGGGCGTCACTCATGTGACTCATGTGCATCAGCAGGCCTATGTTTCATGTAAGTGACAAAAATCACACTTCCACAAAGATCCTTAGCAGCATAGGCCCTCAGGCTACAGCAGATGATAAAGCAGGCAGTGACAGGCAGATAATACATGATAATACCACATGATATTTTTGTGAGGCAGTGCTGGCAGTGCAACCGCACCGTGGCTAGGAGTACCCAGCCCTTGGTCGTTTTTCGGTACATGACCAGAAGATCACTGTGGCTGTCGGCGTTGTTCAGAAGGCGGACTTGTTCCATTTAGCTGTCAACAACGGTAACGATGTTTGGAAGGTTCTGACTTTGCCACCAGGATCGGGAAACGAACTTACTAAGCTCAGCTCACCAATTAATAATGGAGGAGTTGTTTGGAGCCGGGGGGTATGTATGTTGCTACTACTCGTACTTGGGAAGTTCAATAGGACAAAAATATCACTGGCCATTTAGGTTGTAAGATGTTGTAGTTTCAACTTGTTCCAGAAGCTATGAAGCAGGACACCCCAGGACCTGCTATGTTTCTCTATGTTTGCGACATGGAGATGGAGACTTGCTAATTTGATTTGGGTAATCGATCGGAGAGTGGGGCCTCATTCTTAGAGTCTTAGTGCATGATTGAAAAATCCCCACGCGCCCAAAAGAAAGATTGTCATGGTCCAGTCCATCATTTGAATTCCAAGATGGTGATTGCATTGATTGAACTTCCATATGAGCATGACATGCCTTTCCCCCGCTTGTTTTTTGACATTAGACATGAGAAAACCACAATCAAGAAGGATGGTACGTACTCGTCATTTTCATCCGGGGAATTTCTAGCAGCCTCTAGCAGCCCTCACCGCAATTTGCATGGTTTGTGAAAGGAGGTACCACATGGATTGACATAGCATGACGTGGATTCTAGGCAAGTTCCAACGGAGTCACATGACCTGACCCCAACCAAGATCATTCGACATAGGAATTTATCATTTCAATGTTGTTGAAATTTGAGACAATGCACAGATGTCTCATTCTCAGTTCTTCAAAAATATTGTTGTTTGAAGTGTTCCTATTGCATTGTATCACACCCTTGAACACCAACAGTGGCATTTGAAAATAGACCCCCTGGAGTTTCGGGTGTTCCTATTAGAAACCATCATTTGTACAACCAGCCAGGTGGACCAGTTGCCTCCAGTGCTGCGACCAATAAAAGCGAGCTTGGGCTCCTAAAAGTCAAGGTGTAAACCACTGTTTGACGCTTCACATGTCAAGAGTCGATGTTTTGATACTGCAACTAGATGGACATAGTCATTTTTTGTGATTATATGGATATACACAACTTCACTCAGGGAGCAGTATCACAATAGAACACTTCTAAGAGTTTGACGGTATTTAAGGATGCAGGGGAGTTCGATGATGCACCAGCACTTTGCTCATGTTTATTCCATGATCTCCAGCGGAGGGTGGGGGGGTGATACATCCCGGGTGATGCAGGATTGAAGTGCCATCAAGGGTATTGGTATCATTGTTCGTTGCAATACACCATTACTAAGTTCCTTATCATCAAAAATGTCATGAATAGAATTTACTTACATCAGTTGAATGACTTGATTCATCACATTTGTTCATCATGAATGGCATGATGAATAGCATTTCACACATATATATATATATATATATCTATATATACATATATCATTTCCATTACTCCATACTAGTAGGATTTCACCTTTCGCCTACCCTGCTTTGTGGGATTGCTGCACCAAGCGCTTCCTGAGGTGCTCCCAAAGTTCCCAAAGCGAGTCGTCCGCCTCGGCGAAGCTTTGTGGACTCGGGAGAGGAGCAGGACAAACGAGCGGCCGAGTGGGCTGTGTCAAGTACAACATGATACTTACATGCAATACAGTATGCAATCATAGCAATCATATGATTTTATGATATCTATATATCTGTAATATTATTTATGTTTATTCATATATATATATATTTATCCAAAACAACCCATTGAATTTCCTTTGGAAATTCCTAGCACCTAGGTGGTCAAAACATGTCAAAACAATCATTTTTCAATACAGGATTTCTTGCATCCTGTGGATGTCAGAAGCACACCAGGCTTGGGCCCAACGATTCTATAGAGATCCTTGTTGCTTCCTTGCCTTATGTGCGAATGGTTGCGGGTTACAATTCTTAGGACAGTGTACCTAGCACATATAGCCTAGTTTGTTTTTATAGACAGGATTTGCTTTAGTACCCAGCATTGATGTAGCAGACCGGTCTGATTTTATAGACTAGATATGTTTTAGTACGAAGCATTCATGGGGTTGATTTTATAGGCCAGGTAGGTCTATAAGATTGTACCCACAACCTTTTTGGGCAGCGTGGGCCTATAGAAGTTCAACCACCAATCTTTTCGGCGGAAAGCTGCTTTGTGAAGACCCAACCAAGGCTTTGTCTACAGTAGAATCATGTACAAATCTCTTGAACAGGTGAATATAGAGGGTGAGATGTATGCCGGAAAACTATTCCAGAGCGTGGGGCATAGTAGGTCTATAGAATTGTGCCCCGCAGCCTTTCTGGTCATGGTGGGCCTATACTTATTATACTAGAATTGCAACCCCAACCTTTTTGGAGGAAACTTGCGATGTAGAGGTACCATCTTGCAAAGAAGACACAACACAATAGAAACATGTAGGCGTACTGCTCGTGGCAGGAACACGACTAACTCTAGTCCAGAACCTGGGGCAAATAATTTTCTTGGGGCAAATCATAGCAAACTGCACGGGCCACGCCCTACTTTTTGTTTAGTTGGGCAATTCTGAAAAAAATCCTCTCATTCAGGTGTAGGAAGCATAATATGGCTGGCTGACCCACAGACTAGGTCGGTGTTTTTTGAAGTTTGGGATTTTGGGGATATTTGATTGAAAACCCGAAAGCCAGGGCACGTGGGAAACGTTTGAATCAGTTTGCATTCCAATCAATTTTTAATTGCCCAGGAAGGTAGGATCCCTACTGTGCCTCATGTTTTTTGGCCGGATCATATCATTTATTGAAAGCGGTTCTGCACTCATTTATCTATAGCGGAGTTCTTTGATATTCCCTGTGATGACATTTTCTTTGCGACGCAGCTGCAATTGCCTTCAACCCGGCAAGGAGGCAGTGCATCCATGCGTACTATCCACCCCACAGGCACACTTTGCTACATGGAAAGCGTCCTCGACTGTTTGGGGCCCAAGCAGTGGAAGCCGGCATTCCAGGGTGAACTGCTATTGTTCAAATCAATTTCCTAATTTAAACTTCTGGAGTTTTTTGTGTACGCATGTGTGTATACAGATTTGAAATAAGATATGTATACATTTTATTTATTATATATATATATACAGTTACTGTTTATATTAATATTGTATGTTTGAAAATCTTTCCAAACTGTTTCCATTTTATAAAGCATGTATATGTAGTTTTCCTGTATTCTCTTTGGGTCTTTTTTTTTTCGGTGAAATCAGATTCACCAAACACCACATCCCCCCCCGGCTTCAGGCATCCCCTCCACGTCGTAAACCAGAATGGCCTGGTTACCCACCACAGGCCTTGGGACACCAATTGGGTGAAGTTAGAGACTAAATAGGACCAGCACTGGGGGCCACCTTTTTGTTTCACAAAATGTTGTTGAAACTTCTTCACTCCCGATTCTCTTCCAAATGTCAACTAGTATCTAAAGAATCACGCTTTAGTGGGACCTGGTGACTGCAGATGCCTTCGCCCTTTGCAGCTTTTGGTGCGACTGCTAGCCAGGCACTGGACGGAGAGTCTTGGGAGTGTAAAAACAACTACTGCAATGCTTGATGTTTTATCCTATGACTGCGAGATGAAGGACAAAATCTGCACTTTAGCATCTAGATTCTATAGCATCAGTCGCTGAGAAATCAGATGTCACTCGCAAATTGCTGTCGATGCTTTTGTATGCTTGCATATGTTTGCATTGCATGTATTTATACATACATAATATGGCCTTTCTATGTTTGTTTTCCATTGATAGTCTAGATTCGTTGTTTAGATGCAAACCTTCAAAACCAAATGGAGGTGATGTTCCTTCCATAATTCTGGGTAATGTGTCCCTTGCTTAGTTGTATACCTGTGGCAGCACCCAAAAGAATGCAAATTATATAAGTGTTCCGTCAGCACCATCCAGCGCCTGTAAAGTGAGTGCCATACTGCCATTTTTCGCGCCTTTGTCCTAATCAAAATCTTGTATACGCTCCTGGGAACTAACATATCAGTCTTTGAGGGCAGACGGCCGTTGTGCAACTATTAATATTAATCAATTAAGTGCTGCTCAGGCCTTCTAAACATGTATTGGCCACAAAGAGAACTACTTGATCCAAATTGGCTCAAGACACGTCTCACCTTAGTTCGGTTGCTGTGGTTTCCCAACCACGCGAGGGTTCCCATCGGCCGCAGTCAATGCAGTCGCTGCGGTCATGTTTTGAAGAGCTAAGCAATGGCCAGCCAACGGTGCTTGAGCTGCAGTAGAAGATATGCCGGAAGGATTGCATGGCAGGAGTACTAGTGGGGAAGGAAAAGAGTAGGATGGCGGATGGCAACACATTCGGAGTCGATGGCAGCCAAGGTGCCCGTGAAGGTCTTCAAAGAATTCTTTCGTAAGATCCTGCCACAGCCACAGGCCGATCACCGATCACCGGGACAAACCAGGGTCCCACAGTTCAATATTGAATTGATTGACAGCTTTGTCAAGGATCGTTTTCTTTTCCGGTGGGATATGGCCTTCCCTGAAGGGCAAGTAGATGGGAGGCAAACGATAGATACATGGATAGAGAAACAGATGGTTAGACGGATATTTGGGAATCCATCCAGCGTCCCAAACTTGATTTCCGTTGGATGCTGGCAGGTAAACGATGAGAGCATGGAACTGTTCATGAGGCACACGGGCATGGTGAAATTGGAAGGAGCTGAGGGCTTATTGATTTTGTGCTGACAATGTCGTGTGATATGTTTGCATGTTGTGATCCACGAGTTTTAGCAGTTCTGGGATCTTATAGCACATACAAATTATACCACACGTGAATGTACAAGAAATGGATGTGAATGAATTTGAAGATGAATGGCATGTATATGCATTATTTAGATTGTCTCAAGCTTCAAATTGTGGTTGACCAGGGGTTTTTTGACTGACGATGTTGCTGCAAACAACACGGTGTTTCCTTGCTGCGATTTTGTGGCTTTGGATCTCTAAGGCCCTTCTTAGCGAAAGGCGGGGAGGAGGTGGATCATCGACAACTCCTGGAATCTGTGCTTTGCCACTTAGAGGAGGAACGTGAAAAGCAGTTGCAGGAGCTCCTTCAAATCCTCAATGAAGTGGTGTTGTTTCAGGGTTGGTGGAGCACATTTTTGGATGAATACCTCGCACATCTTTTGGCCAGGACAACTTCACAGGTTACAGTACATTAATATACATCAATGTGAGTGCACGGCCGGGGGGGAATGAATTGATATTAATTGCACAGGGGGCCGTTCCTTTATAGTGAACTTTACCTCATCCGGCTTTGCAAGGCAAAGGATTGATAGGAATTACATCATTGAAACCTCCCTATTGACAAACATTTTTGTGGGCTTGATCAAGATGGACCTTCGGCTGATCACGTATTCGCAGTGCCGATGCCAGCAATGTCAACCTGTAGCACTGTAGCATGTGCATTGGAATGTGTCCCCTATTCACATCCATGTGCTAAGTGACCACCAGGAGTACAATGAATATTACACTTGTTTGAATTTTGTAGATTCCCATTTTTTTAGATGTTGGTTTTTTATTGTTATAAAGAACCTCACCTTTTTACTTGGATGCCTGGAGGTTCCAGGCCACGTTTTTTTTTGTTTTGTGGCACCAGGAAGCTCAGGAGGAAGTTCGATCACTGAAACGGTCCATGTCACGACATCCCTTAGAGTTTACCGTGGGCCAGTGACTTGGGTGCAGCGAAAAAGCCAGCAAGCAGCATGTTTTTCATAGATATTCCCTAAATTGGTGCATGGATTCTTGATGATGCACGAAAAGGTAGAAGAAAAAAGGTCCTGAGGATGGCGTTGAAGCATGTTAAACCTTTATTTGCTTGACAGTTGGCAAAACAGCTGCCAGTGGTCATTTTGGGCCTCAGGTATAACATACTGGCGGGATACATGGGCCACCTGGCAGAGTCGAGTTGGTGTGAAGCGTTGCTTTTGATTGGCATGCTGTTGGCATGGGGATGTTAGTTGGCATGCAGAGGGTACAGGTGTAGCTCAAAGAGAGGAGTGTGGGGCCTGGACAGAATGTGGAAAATAGTCGTTCCCTGTTTGCACATTGTAATGTTGCAGCTAGTCACAATCAAGTTCAAGGATATTTACAAGTTTCATCAAGTTTCCTGTATTGAAATCGTGATTTGGTGGCATGAAGTCCTCAAGGCAACAATATGGAACCCTGGTTTCTGTATGGCATCGACATGACACAAGAGAGAAGACAGCAGGTTTTTAAATTGCATGGTGATTCTTGGCACAACGACGAAGCGTGAGTTTGGGGCATGTTCTCGAAGTGAACACCTTGACATAGCTATCCAGTTTTTTGCTCACACACGTTTTGCTTGATATGTGGAAGATATGTAGAAGTATGTTTGTACAGTGTAGAAGTATGTCTATACAGTCTAGTTTGGCACTTACAAGTAAATACTATCTAACGCCTGTCATTTATGTTTGCACAACTCCATGACTCCAGATGTACCTGTCCAACTGTTGACCGTATAACTTCTAACTGACATAGAACAGTTACACCAGAGGAGTTGGGAGAGCTGGTTTGACTGTTTGGTCCATGTGATTTTTTGATGCACCGTTGAATTGTGCAAACATGCTGTGTTTGTTAAACCTGGCATTTGACCAGCGAATTTTTGAAAAAATTGGGATGTTTTTTTCAAAAGAAAATCCAGGTAGCAGCAAGCGTTTGAGTTCTGTGCAAGTTTTAAAAGATATGATTGTCCCTTTAAAGGAACGTGTTTGTTCTGAAATTTTCTGAAACAAAGTGTTTTGTGAGCATTCAGATAATTTCCTTTTGTTTCGCTCAGAACGTGTGAACAAGTCTGGAAGTGCTGGGTTTCAGAGTTTACTGTATTTTATAAAGAGATCAAGCTTTTTGTGTAATTGATCTGGAATCTTTAAAGACCGGAACAATCCGTTATACCATTTGCATCCATTTGCAAACTAATGTTTTTTGAGGTCCTAAAAAAAAACAAAGTCCTTCCAATTTCTGGGGTGGTGTAAGTGTCACTAGCATCACTCAGTTATAACTTATATATTGTTTGCCTAACTCAGTCAGAACTGCCACTGCTGTTTGAACCGAAAAAAACACTGTATTTTTACGTTGCTAGTATAGTTTCTTAGATGTTCTTGGCACCTTGTGCAAGGATGCTTAAGGTCAAAACTCTAAAAAAGCTGGCGTTGCATTTGCTCTGCACGGTGAGTCATGCCCCCCGAGCAGGCAACGAGGAATACCAGTAGTTCGACTTTGCTTTTGTTTGGGTTGAAGATGCTAAAGATATGTGAAGCGCACGTGATTTTCTATACCTGATATATTTGGCCCCAACACCTTCTGCTGCCGGTTTGACAGAGTGTGATCCGTAGCACTAAGATGTATCAATATCAAAACCGAAGCAGCATCTGAAATTGGATGCTGTTTCGTCATCCTGCTAGTTAGGGAAAAAAGGACCCAAGGTCATTGTCATCCACAATCTCTTAGCCAATTTGCAACCAATTCGACTTGAACAAGCCTGTGCTTTCACTGCAGGGCTGGTCAAATCTCACAGCACATAGACGCAGATAGTATATTTGCCCTATCATAGTGCTCGTTGATGACATTGTTCAGTGTAGGTAGCAATTAGGATGGTTCATAGATGACGTCGCAGCCAAAGTTTCTGACAAGGAAAGGAAGCCAGATGGAAAACCAGCCAACCCGGGCTGGCCGAATTACGTCAAAGGCGTCCTCACGCCAGAGGAGAAGGGTGCTTTTGTTGGGCGAATGGGCTCTTTCACAAGAACCTTTTCATCCCAAAATGATTGCAGACTCGATAAGGCTAATGCGCATTGTCTATCAACATGTTTCCTACTTTTGAACTACTGTGCTTGGATGTATGTCCCACCCGCTATCAGTCAAACAGTAAAAAATGTCAATATACATTTAAAGCTATAGAAATATATATATATAGAGATCCCTGCATTGCTCTATTTTTATGTAATCCTTGTTGTGGTATATGTCACAATGCTTCTTTGTAGAACAGCCCTGCTCAACAGCTCTGCAAATTTGGGATTCGCCTGCTGACAGCTTGGGTGAGACGTTGTGATCATGCATTTCCGTGCGTTCTGTAGGGTTCGAAGAAAACAACGTCGTGTCGTGGTGTAATCAAGTGTAATCTTGCTTATGTTAATTACATTTAATTACACATGATCAGATCTATGTGTTTCATCTCAAACTTGTTCATGTCTCGAGTCTCGAGTTGATATTCTGCCACCAGGAGATTCAGAAAGTGGAAGAAGTACATCGGAAACATTTTGCTTGGGAAACTTGCTGGCAGTTTATCCGGGGAGTGGCAATCCAAATGTACACTGGGATACGTTTGTCGGGTTCCTTTATCTATCTAGATTCTTATGAATGTTGTCGTGTTCAGGTCTTTGCGGTCATCCGGGATATCGTCCTTGTGATCGTTGTTCCTAAAGTGGTGGTTTCGTGCAGGTGCTGGGTCATTTTATGCTGCGGAAAATCCAGACCCATTTGAGGGCACACTACGTTAACATGCGGGTATTTACGCAGCACACAGTGGACATGCACTGACTGGATTTGTATGGATTTGTTTGTTTGCTGCTCACTGTTCACATTCTTACATTTTTGTTTGTGAGTCTCACGGACAATGGCAAATCTTAAACAGGCGTTTTTGCATGTTTTTGCCTAGTTGGCCTAGTTTCCTTCTCGGATACAAAGTGATTGTTAAAGGTGATTGGTGTGTGACTGCAAGTGGCTTGGAGTGTGTCCAACCTTAGCAATCAAGTGATGTTACACTGCTGCACTAATTGTGATTATTTTTCTTTATTGGCTATGTTGGACAGGGCATCAACCCCAATCATTGCTTAGTGGTTGGGGTTGGCTGTTTACTATTCAACGCCAACTGCAACTATATAGACTCGGACATTTTCATACATTTTCCAGAGTGACAAGGCATGTTTTTTCGTGCCGAGTAGTCTAGTTGCCTCGTATCTCAGGAAACTCGAAAAGATCGTTTGTTGGAAGTGATCGAAGAAATGGATGCTGATGTGTGTCTTGGAAAAGTGGAGGAAAGGAGCTACTCCGCATGGCATGGCAATGCTATTTCTATAGAGAAACTTCAAGTGGCTGTGTTATCACATAATCACAAACAGTATATCATATCATGCTAGTATATTTGATTATATGTATATGATATCATATATTGTGTTTTCAAAGTCGTGATTGATGTTCACCACTTTTCATTTATTTTCCACCATCTAATCAAGTTGGCTTTAGGTAGGAATGTTAGGTCTTCTAACATGACTAAGTAGGCAAGGTAAGATGCGCTATGTACAATTTATGCATGTTTACCATATTTACCTATGTAACACCTATGTACATGCATAAATTTATAGGTGTGGATGATTTGTTTACAAGTAGGTACTCGTATGTATAAAATGGTTCACAAGGACACACTAGGATGCAATTTCAACACGTGACAAGGTTCCTGAAATTGCTGTGGGGTGCTGGTAGCTGAGGTCAGATGCATAATTGGTATCTATTTATTTTGCCCCTAAGCGCTACAGCATGTTGATATATGAGATTGTTGAGTATTGTTGATACATGTGCATTTACACACTGCCAGTACAGTACACATACATACATATATATATATATTAATATCATATTATGTATTTATAATTTATATATACACATACATCTTCAAATTTTCACAAGGGATGTGTTTGCTGAAACTATGAGAATATCACGAGAGTTTCCGGATGTCCGATGATTGCATCTATGCAGCCATGCTGATATCACCTAAAGAGGAGCCCACCTACGGAAAAGGAACACACAAGTCAAATCTTCCCATCCAACCCTTTTGGGAAAATTCCCAACAGGCTGGCAAGGTGGATTTTTCCGCACAATTGACAGGTAATGACAGGTACTTCATCCCAATGTACTTTTGGCACCACCCAAGGGGCCTGAAGGTGGGATCATCCATGGCAACTGGCATGACTAAGGCTGTCGTTAGTTGAGTGTGACCACTACGAGGCGCCTACCAAAGCTCCGTGGATTCGCTCGGTTTGTTAACATTGTCAACTAGTTTCTAGGAACCACTGGTCGCTGGCGTTAAGTTCAAGCACCCAATAGTGCACCATTGTTTTGAAATTTTGGATGGCTGTAGGTGTTGAATTAGGTTCCCTTCCCCTAGCCACTCACATTGCCACATCCATGCAGGATCACTTCAAGCCAGCTCTAGAGACTCAGCTATCAACCTGGTGACAACATTTGTCATTCGTATCAGCCATGGTTATGGAAAGAAGGGTCTTGGATGTTCTTGGCGTGCCCTTGTCATCCTTGTCATGGCACACCTGAAAATCAGTACAAGGGGTGGCAAATGATTCTTGTATTTGCGTAAGCCAGAAGAACCATGGCCGTGTTGGCCACGTTTGAACGGTTTAGCAATGGAGGCCATCGATTTTTTACCAAGAGGAAATGTTTTTAGGATGCCATGTCGCAGACGAAGCTTTTAAGACTAGAGGGAATGAGCAATTGCCAAAGAGTGTTAACAACTGAAAATATCAGGGGTGCATGATCGGGTCAATGCTCAGATGGAACAATATTGTGGAGCATCAAGGGTGCAACAGACATTGATAGAACTAGATCAAAGGAAGATGTGTGCTCAGTTTTGATTTGGCAGCTGTGTGACAAGGCAGTATCTTTGAATGAATGTACCCAATGACTGAGGAGTAGGGAGCATCCAGATAATGAAGATCCAGAAAACATGCCACGCCTTGCCAACCGACAGGAAGTACAGTACGGATGATCATAGCACAAGCGAAGTATTAAAGTATTGTTCAAGGTCAGTCATCAATCATTTTCAAAGTTTTATTGATTTTATTGTGAAATTAAAGGGCCTATATAGCTGTTGCTATCAGGGAAGTTACCCTCTCAAACCTTGGCAAGGAGAAGATGGGTTATGATTCTACCTGGTGCAAGCGGCCACGTCCCAGTTCTGCAGATGGATGTTGTTTGGCATGGCGCCGTGGCATATTCGAGTTCATCGCAGAGGAGTCAGTGGAATTTGCTACTTGGTGAGAATATAGGGTTGTGTTGGTCAGAGCAAGTGGCAGTTTTGAGATTCATTTCAAGGGTTCACGGTAAAATCTATTGAACATTTGTGGGGGCTGAAGAATTGAAGCAAGCTGTCGCATGTTTCAGAGGTGTTCTACGATATGATGTGTCAAAAGAGACTGGATTCACCGGATAGCCTTTGCATACCGACCATGCAAATTTGTGATGCCACAAGGCCATGTCCATCGCATGATGCCACCCTATTGTGAAACTGTCCCATATTCAAGGGCCCTAACTGGGCATATGTTTTGATGTCGAACAAAGTTGCTGAAATTGAAACGGTGAGACCTGATAGCTCAGTTTGGCGTCATGAAGGGGTCAAAGCAAACCAACTTGCTGTGTCAGTAAAAAGGGATTGAGCAACATACTGCATAAAGACCTCCCTACCCGAGCAATTTTATTTGAGAACAGAAGTGCTGAACCACCCACTTGGCTTTGAACAAAGTTTTCCCGTTGTGACAGTTCAGCTCCTACAGGACTAGTAAAATGAAACAATTCGCTCAATATACATTTGACAATCTCGGAGTCAATTGTAGATTTTAATTCATGTTCACCTCAGTTTGCACCTCCCAAATGCATCCTTTTCTGTTTTGCAGGTCCGCACCTAAAACATATAATCCCATGTAGTGTGCTGATGATCTCCCAAATGATATCCCAGCAACCTGTCAGGTTGACAAGATGTGTCCCAAGGAGGCCAGGTTGAGTGAACAATTTTGTGTTGAAGGATGGCAGTTTCAAACCTTGGAACCAAGGATATGTATGGATATGTGATGATATTTGTATGTTAGGATTTGCTGTTTCTGAAACGTTTTTGCACGATTAGTCTGTCAGATAAAGATCATATTCCAACTATCATTGCTATTTTGATTGGCGCTGGCTCGCCAATAAGGGTGTGCGAAATGACATCAAATGGCTACTTTTTTGTGTGCATTAGTTGCAGGGGCCAGGAGTGCCAGACGGTATGGAAGTCCTTCAAAAGTTGACGTGATCAGCCTCAAAGGTACCTAAAATATCCTAATGATATTTATAATATTTGTGCGATGTATATTACATTAAATTGCTATTTATACCTTATGAATTATCTTGAATTATGGCATGATATTTCGGGTGCTTTTCAAGCTATATTTATTTGGCCCTATTATATAGCGCTGAATTCATATGAATCATACTCTGCATTTCATCAGGCTACATCAAATCATGATTTCGTAAATTGGCACTGCATTTTATTATATTGTACTATATCATTTATATTTCTTGTGATTGTTTATATTCATTGTATCCCGTATCCTTCGTATTTTGTAATATACTATTGTCACGCAGGCACAACTTCGACAAACTATACTTGGTGCTTTGGCTATGTTAACCCCATTTGTATGCTCCCATTTCATTCCATACGAAATACAGTGCATGTGGCTGGCGGGTTGGTGGGTAGTGGATATCGGATTTGGCGTGCAGGGCAAGGTCTACAAAGATCGCATTGCAGTGATTGCCTTGCTTCGATCTCGCATTAGCAAGCGACGGGTTTGTGTTTTGACCTAACTTGGGGGTGAGTCAGGCGGACACAGGATGATATATATATATATGTATGTATTTTTGTTTGCAATTAGAATATATTATTTATATTAAAATCTAGATACACATACATAATTCTAAGTGATGGATAGTAGGCAAAAATCTTGCACTGTATTATCCAAAGTGTAGAGACCTGCAGGTTGCCTTGTAAGTGCACATGCATGCCTCAGCTCCGGCTTGCTGATTCGTATTGATGCTACAAGGAAGCCAAACGATTTTTTAGTCTTCCTGTTCCTGGTAGCTGCAGGTGAATTCAACTTATGGTACGTAGTCACAGGCGGTAAACATGTTTATCTCATGCATGCATGGTGATTCTATTTGTCGAGCACCTTGCTTTGATAGTTACGATACTTCATACTGTTTTAGTGATTTGCATTTGGTGATTGATTTAATTTCAACTGTCACGTCCAAGATTTTTTAGAAGGGATACCACCCTGATGTGCAACATTTGGAAGATACCAGAGATCTCTATGTTTTCACGATGATGATATTTATTTGTTTTTATATGTTACAGTCAGATTATGAGCCAGGTAGACTACAATGAGCCACGCTGCAGTCTTGAGGTTTCTTCACAAGGTTTTGACAGCGCTTGCCTGTGCAAAATGTACCTAAAATGTATACATATATATAGATTCATAGCCTACTTTGACACAGGTCTAAGCTCAAAATATGCTGTCAATTACCTTACTTTGTGTCCATGCGGTTGGCATCCAACAAATTGGATATCACATTTTCAGCGAGGTGTAGCATCAACTCACTTGCAGCGGAATCCAGAGGATCCCACACAGGACATGCTCCGCGCACGGCAGGCGAAGATGGGTCAACGAGGTGGTGATCTCTTTTGCCTTTCAAACCAAGTAAAAATTTTCTAAGTGAAGTTTTCCAAGATTTGTGCGTTTATACAACCCAAATATGCATTTGAACATGTTGATTTTTTCCCACCTACATACCACAGGTCGATGGCGTGAGTAACAAACCATGGAGGAATTTTACACGCATCACATGTCAATCACACGTGTCTTGATCCAGCAGCAGGTGGGTCAAGTGCTGCGAGCCCTCGTGGAATTCACCAGTCAGTATCTTGCCATAGTTTGCAAAAAAAAGTGGGCCGAAACATTTTACTGGGTGGTGGTTTCAAACATTTTGTTATTTTCACCCCTACCTGGGCAGATGATCCAATTTCACTAATATTTTTCAAATGGGTGGAAACTACCAACCAGTTTAGTTGTACGTGGAAAAGAAGCCATCTGACACTTTCGATTGACTCAACTCTAAACATCCGCAAGACTCTATATATACTACCAGATCTGATTATTGGACCTAGCGAAGCATAGCGAAGCTAGGTAATACTATATATATAGGTATATACTGTGCAAGACTATTTTTTGGCAGCAACTTCTGCAATTCTATGTTTTTTCTTGTAATTTGGGGGATTTTGGGGGGATGTTTGTGGATTTTATGTTTGAGGCACCATGACCATCCACTCAACCTCTTCAATTGTTTCTTTAGATACTAGGTGACTAGGTGGTGGTTTCATATGTTTTGTATGTTTGCTCCAACTTGAGGTCCAGACTTTCAAAAAAGTCAGTCTTATGTTTCAGTTGAGTCACGTGGGAAGTGTTTGACCATCAATATTTGAAGATGTTTGGAATCAAATCATGCAACTCATCTCATCCAAGCGAAGGCACAGTGCCGTAGATGTCCCAGTGGTCCTCACTGGGGATTTGATCCTTGGCTCATCAAAAAGGCATGGTAGCCTCAGTGCCTGTTCAGAAGAAACCGAAATTATAATTTATTCCTTTCAATGGTATATCACACCAAGGAGAGCAATGATAGTTAGCAATAATAATGGCCAAAAAAATAAACAAACACCATTCTCAAGCATGTACTCCCTTCAACCCAATGGACATGTACTGGCCATGCAGCATTGTTCCAAAGTATTCATTCGAGTCCACCGCCTTTCCACCTTTGGGAGGTGATGAGAGCATGTCAATGTGTTTGATGATTTGATGTATACATCATATTATGTAGCTTAATGATGCAATGTTTTTATTGCATGTGTTTTTCACAACAAAGTGTTTCCAGGCAGATTATTTCATGACAAGAGACTTGGAGCCGTGAGTGGCTCCTCGTTGGCCTCAAGGAACTGCACCTCCTTTGGTCGCTTACGGGGTGTAGCGAACACCCTGAGCTTGATGAACCGCGAGGCTTTGGGGAGGGGTGTATTTGAAGATGGGTAGATTAGGAGCTGTGGTTCTTCATTTTGTCGGTAGAATGACCGTCGATGTGCAACCACAGCTGGATGATTCCATATTAACATCTTGCTTGGGATCATAGAGCAAACCAGAGGCGAAAGATTGCTTTGTTGAAGAATTTGATTCAAGGTATTGTTACGACTTGCATCCCAAAGTGCATGTTGCAGTAAGTGCGGATCGTGAGCCTTCCCGTTTTTTACTCATCAAAAGCTGGAGCAATTGCAGAAGACCACCGATGATATGGGTGTCAACCAGCAATTTGTTTCCTTCATTTCAATTCAGTGCAAAGATGTAAAATTTCAGAAGAGTCCAAGAGCCGATGTTCAAGGTCTTCTAACCAAACTGCACACATTTGCAAAGTAGCTTGATGTAGCTTCGATGGTGGGTCGTTTGAAAGACTTGAAGCACTTCAGACACACCGAGTTGCAGTGCTTGGCACAACTCCAGACAACAACGATTTTCTTTGTTTCCACAGGCACTCCGCATATACAAGGTTTCAAATAAGCAACGGCAAAACCATCCAACGTACTGTAGCCCTGGCAGCTGGTTTTGGGGCCAGGTGGTCCTTCATCCCTTCACCTTTGACTGCGCAGATGTACCAACTGGTGTTACTTCGGTCACCATGGCTAGATGTATGCGAAACTTAGCTTGACATCTAGCAATGGAATGCCACTTCTGATGGTGAGAAGTGATATTCTCCCTAAAACTAGCATGGCACCAGGAAATTGATTGCATGTGATATTACTTTGTGCATGGAATCGCTAAGGGTATTTGTTCGAGAGTGTGGACTGCAACCACTTGTGGCTAATCCAAAGCTGATTCAACATGTTGACACCAACTTGATACCCTGTACAAGATGAAGACTTTGCCATGGGGAAATCTCTGAGAAAGGTCTCAGAGGCTCCTGATTAGCGCTGCCAATGATTATTGGGTACCATGGATCTCATTTGAAGTTGAAACAAGATGGGACATCTACGAAAGTTGATCCAGTATCCACGGTGTTATTACAATTTGAATAGACATATATAATCATTGAAACTGTTGAGCAGATCCCTGGCTTTGCCTAAAGTCTTTCAATGGTCTTCCAAGGTTTCTCAAGGTTTTCCTTTTATGACCTGAAAATATGTTCAATAATTAAGGTCATTTGAAGATTTTGATGGTAGAGCCAGGCTCAAAATGTAGGCAAAGATGTTACTGTACACATTATATTATTTTGTAATGTTTGATTGTTTATCCAGAAATTAGTAATAAACACTTGTTCCATCTTTGCACTTGGTTTTACAACTGCTTGAGCCAGCGAGCTTGAGCATGTAAATGAATCATTTTTCATCAAATATTTTCTACCAAAGGATTTTTGATTTGATCCAACATCTTCTATCATGTTCTGTCATCTTTCAGCATCTTCAAAAATTACCATGAATCATTATGAACACTCTAGTGTATTGGATGAGTGCCAACATCAGATCCCTTATCGCTACGGCTGCCTGTCATGCGACCTGAGGAATAGATGCAATTTTATATCAATCTCAGCGATTGGAACTTGTTGACGTTCAGGTCGCTTAGATTAGTTTCCTTTGTGCACATAAACCAAACAGGAGTAGACAGGCTTTCTGGATCACTGGCGTTGCTAGTTCTTCCTAATTGAAGCAATTTTTGGAAATGTCGTTTTTTCTTCTCCAGAAACTTTGCTAGCAATTCCGCAGTTTCCACTGGCACAGTGCCGGCACAGGAGATACCTGACTTGACACCCCACCTTCCTATTCCTAACGCGCAGCTTGTCAGCATTGGGTTTCTTTTCCACGCGCATGGAGATGGATTCGTAGATGCCCCCTGGTAGATGGTCAGGTGGGCAGGAAGAAATAGCATGTAAATGCATGTAACGCCAGCACCTTAAAAGCATACGCTGTATGTATTTAAATATTTATTTTTGTAGAATATAGAGAGATATGAATATACAAATAGCATACACATGCATATATACGATATATACAATCAATCAATCATATCATTTATCTATATATTTCAATATTTATATATTCATAACGAAGACGTAGCGGTAGTCATAGCATCTTCAACACCGCGCACCTCAGCTTTTGCGCGCAGAACCACAGGGAATTGAGAATCTTTGCTCGCATGAGGCAACAGCCATCGGATCACGTTCCCATTGTGGCACAGTTCCGAACGAGATCGCAACATCACACCATGCGTGAAGTCGCCAAGGAACCTTGGCACGACCAATCAAATGAGAACAACAAAGAAAGTGTGTGAGATGCACACTGGTAATCAATATTGTGCAAAAAATATGTGAAACAACTTAAACTCAAACACGGAAAGAATGATTTGATGAAAAAAAAGGTTGAGTTTAAATTTGCATGTCAGACTTTGGATGATTGAACTATCTCTCTAAAGCAGGAATTGACACTATAGGAGGTACAGGGCTGATCAATTGCATGACAGGTAATAATAGATTTTGAAAGCATTTGGTGTCAGATACAGTCGATGTTTTCTTTGAGACTTTGCCCTATGAAGCAATTCACCTACCCGGCTTCGTTGTGTCTGAGGAATGGTTTTTGAGCCTCGCTGGTAAAGAAGCACAGGTACACTGGCCACAGCCTATAGCGCCGAATTTGTCGGGATGATGGAAGGTTCCACCTGTTGTCATAGCAATTAAATGTTTCTCATAGTCATAGTGGTAATGAAGCTTCATCGCTGCAAACAAACAAGAGATATGCCACATGCCTGTTTGGCTTTGTAGCCGCTTCAGAATTTGTCCTAGGTTGGTGGTCACACTCTGTTGGTTTTGCCAGTTTTTTTTTGTTTTTGCAGGTGTCCCTCGAGATGAACATTCAAACCAGCATTCAGACATAAATTATTGCACATTTATATATATATACATATATACATAAGGTTTATGGTTTGATTCCCGAGAATGTGTGGTTGATTCAAACGATGAGTTGAGCACCATTGGTCATGTCGTGCTGTTCCGCAATGAACCAGCATCAGCTAGAGTGCCCTTAAGGTGCCACTGAACCAGCATCAGCTAGAGTGCTTTGGTGGACAAACATGGGGCGAGAGAGTTTGGATGAAAGTTGCCATGAATGATGATGAGTGATTTTTTTTGCTGGGATACGCCATTGACATAATACTCGTATATATTACAAGGATGACATACATGTAAGATGTATATAACCTGTATATATATACATATAATGTCTTCAAAAGGATATTGGTATTGAATTGATATTTACATATGTAACGATTATACGCGTGTATTAATATTTCAGGGCATATTTGACGTGCTTCTTCTCTCCAAAGAAGATTCGCAACCACGATAAGTTCGCCAGTCTTGATACACACCGGCTTGACATGGCTTGCCTGGTGCAATTGTTCTCGCACATGAGTTGTGGGCACCCCAGAATTGTCTGAATATCATTGCCAAAAGAGGATCAAGTTCCTGCGAGTTCACCAGATCAACTCCAAATGCTTCCAATTTGTGATTACTTGGAGTTTAATTTCTCAAAATTCCAAATCGTTTTGCTAAAATTCACAGTCCCCTAAAGTGCATCCCGGCCCTGTAATCTGAAAATGATAAGGTGTCGTTTGTTTTTTTCTAGGTGGGAATCCGGGAAAACATATGCAAACATATTCCCACATATCCCATTTGTTCTTAAGAGATTCCTTGCAGCCCCAAGGAGTGCCTTCAAACTATACGACTATGATGGGACGGGTAGCATTAGTCAACCGAACCTCCGAAAGGTGCCAAAGCAGGGAGGATGGGAGGAGATTTGCATGTTTCCATTAAGAAAATTTCATAGGCTCAGTGAAATGTTTTTTTTACGGCATAAATAATTGATATATATATACAGTATGTGTATTTATGTACACGTGTCTTTTAAGGTATGTCTATATATGCATGCATGGATGTATGTAATGTAATGTTCTGTTATGTTCTGTTATGTTCTGTTATGTTATGTTATGTTATGTTATGTTATGTTATGTTATGTTATGTTATGTATGTATGTATGTATTTATGTTATTGTGGTTTGTTTCTATAAACATATTTGTGTTTAGCATAAAAGTTCAATCTTGAATCATATTTTGCATCTTTTAAGATTTGATAAACATATAGTTATTTCCAATGTAAATATACTTTTTTGGGAGGTGTGCAACAAGTCTATGCAAGGATTTTCCTTTGCAGAGATGTAGCAAGACTCGCTGCTGTATATTCGGGCAAACCCATCGGACGCCCCTGCAAAAAAAAGAGATGTTTGGTATGGAACAAGCAGTCCCGCTTAGTGTTCTCTGCGAAGCCCACCAGTGAGTTGTTGAAGACGATGCGCAAATAGTATACTGTGATAGTTCAATGAGCCAATACATACATTGTCACACATCGATGATTGATTCTATATACATATAGATGTTTGCTGTGACATTCCCTTACAGTAGTTTATATCCATGTGGATATGTTGTTTGACCAAGCAACTCAGCTCAGTGGCTCATTGGATGTTTACCGTGAGGTCCTTGCTTCGTTGTTTGGCATTCTGCCCGATCGTTGCGAAACGGTTGCCTGGCGCAGTTTTCAGGTGGTTGACGCGTAGTGAAGATGTACCTTTTTCAAAACTGTTTTTTCTTTGTGATTGAAACAGTTTGTATACAAGCAATATCACGTAGTGTTTTGTATGTCATGTTCTTCATTCACTTTGTATTGTTTTGCACTTACTATGGATCTCTATGTTGGTTATGTAATAGCTTTTGCCTGACATAGCCAACATCGTGCCAGCCCTTCAGGTCTGTGCAAGTTGTTTTGCCAACGGAAGCGAATTGACGTGTCAAAACTTCATCTCCATGTACTTAGATTCCGTGAAGGCGGGCGAATGGCCTGGTGGTTTGGAAAACCTGAAGATCGCCCACTGGAAAAGGAACTGCATACCTTGAGGTTTCCAAATCGTAAATTAAGCATAGGGTCAACTTTGCTGGCCTGTTTGATTTGAAACTGCACCGGAAGACTCCTTGGGAAATGCGGCGATTTGCCTTTTCTAAGATAGCAAACCCAGCTTTCAGATTGCACATCTACCAGGAAAACTTTGCTGGTGCTTGGAAGGGGGCTAAAGAGCTGACAGTAAGTTACCAGCAGGTTCAGTTTCACCGTTTACCCATGTTTAACCCATAGTTACTCATTTTGGGAAAGATACTGGGTTCCAGCCGGCTATGTAGGAATGTGAAGGGTTTTGGATAGGGATTTAGACCTACTCCGCATGTTGGGAGGCGTTCCTCCAAAAGTTGGCCCAAGTTGCCACGCACGAGTTTCTCTATGAAATATATACCTGTTTTTTTCACCTCATTCGAAATATTTTCCAGAGGTTGTTTACCAAAAGGATTCTCATATGAGTCGATTGGGGTTTTGCGAGACATGTGGGGTAGTTGAAGGCCAGGATCTTCAGCTGGACATAGCTGGGCGCCAGGGTTTTGTTGATGCCGAATAGGGAGGAATGCAATGCAATTAATTCATTGATGTTTATATTCCAAACATTTTGCTAGATTACAGAATAGTAGTATAGTATAGTATAGATATTAAATCAAATAAGACTTTGATATGTCAAGTCTGGTGACAAGTCAAGTCCAATTCAATTCAGCGCCGACCCCTCCTGTCACAGGCTGCTGGACTTCCAGGACTTGAGGATTTGAGAGATGCATTCGACCTCTTTGATAGTGACAAGAAACTTTGGTTGAAGGAAAGCATCTAGGAAGGATTTGACAAGTCAAGGAGATTAGGGATATCAAAAAAAGTAGCAAAGCAAAGATCTGACAGTGGCTAGAACGGGTTTTGAAAGGATCGAAGGGACTTGTTGTAAATGACAAAAGGTGGATAGTTCCTGTTGGTGAGACATTGGAGAAAATGTTGGGAGTTGGGAGAGGTAGAGTAGCTACTCTAGTGAGTCATTTACTCAGAATACACTGTTGCAATTTGTTGGATATATCATATTTTTTATATTTATATATTATACAATATTATACATATAGATAGGTATATATATTTTCATATTAACACATATTTAGTAGTTGTTGTTTTGTTGTCATGGAGGTTGTATTGTGACGCGGTTTTGCCAGTGATGTTCATTCAAATTTGAATGCATGCAGCAGCATAAAATGTATCGGAGGCATCAGTTCACTTTGATATGTTTTATATTTACTTTTGTATGCGTGTTGGCCTGATTTCCTTTCACGCACACACACACACACATGTGAGCAACCATTATCGTCACTTCAATAAGATAATTAGGTATATATACATCATGTGAGTACGTTTCCATTAGAACTCCGAGCAGGATAGAACTAGAACATTGACACCTTTGACACCAGAATCTGAGGAATGGCAGCCTTGACCTCTCCGAGCTCTTGTGGCTGGGATTGAATTCCAAACAAGTTGTTTTTTTTTTCCGGACTTGGGGAAATGTGTGGTGAAAAGCTGGCTGATTGGAATGAGTCAAGAAGCAGATGGGGCCAGTTGTATTCAGTCAACCTCAAAATTGTTGTTGGTTCCCCTAAGACAGGCTAATTCTGTGCTGATTACAAAAAGAAGCCGGGAGATGTGGCGTCTTTTTGTTTTGATATTTTGAAAGGTGTTGGGGAAACATGGCGATGATGCGAAGAGTGTTACATCCACGAAATCCCTTGGAGGAATCTGAAGGATTGGATGATGAGGGATGACAGGGATCCATGCAACCGGTGCTTTGTTTCAATCGCAAATCGCAGGTATGCATTCGAACAATGTGCTCCCAGCACAGTGCCTAGCACTTTGGCTGAATAAAATGCAGCCGGGCATCCACGTGGGGTAGCTTCATAGCAAGCCTCCACGCAACATGGCCAGTGGAATTGTTGAAATCACCGCATGATTCCAATGAAGTCTTACATACCATTTTCCAGGCATACCAAGATTTCAAGGCAGACACGAACAGACCACACTTTTGTACACATGTGTAGAGGTACAGCGAATTGTTTTATTCACGAGGGCATTGCCAATCAGTCCAAATAGCACTTCCCCACTTCCCTAAAGCAGCACACCCATCCGGTAGACCAAGTGACGCAGCCCCATTCACAGCGCAGTCTTCCATTATTGACAACATCTTTCTTTTGAAAGCTGTGCTTTTGGGAACCAGAATCCTCCTGACCAAGTGTTGGCCAACATGGCCATAGGGTTTTCCTTAGTGCTCGAATTGCAATGCCCTCGTTCAGGTGAGAGAATCAAGGAGGTTTTTCACATCATTGAAGCTTGGGATTGCAAGTGTTTGGCATACACATGGAAAGATTAATATTCTGATCATATAACATGGGATGGGATGGGTGATTCAAGCGCATCCTGTTTGGAGGAACGGGGTTAAGCGGTAGCATACTAATAGGCTGAGGCCACGGCCACTCTCGCTGGTGGGTGGCTGGGAGGGAGCCAAGTAGTAAACATCATAATACCAAATCTCGAGTTTGCCACTAGATGCAACATCATTTGCAAGCAGCTTAAACTTCCACTCTCAAGCTACAGGATGCAAATGGTGATGGGACTATTGACTTGGATGAGATGGTCCAATATTTGGTCCGATCCTCATGGATTTCACGGTGCTTGGGTATATGTGGAAGAATGAGAATAATCTCACCTTGAAACGGCAAACTTGAATCCAACTCCCATGGGTTTTTTTCCAAGATGATTTTCGAATTTTATTGACTGGACAATAACCATTTAATGGCTCGCATTTGGCTCGTTGTTGTAACCATGTTCATGTTCCTTCTATTGCTTTGCTATGCCTCAAGCATTTGAAGCACTTGTTTTCTCACAGAATCAGCTCCATGGTTCAGAGACAAATGTGATATTGAATTGGCCTATCTTCGTTTGGAACCCATCTTAATGGAAGCTGTTGAAGATGGGGTTTGGTGAGAGGAAGATGGACCATGTGTTTTTCCAAAAGGAAAAGAAAAACATATCAAAACAAAATCCCGATTTCAAAAACTATCCAGTGATTAATGAAGGGGTAGTAAATAAAGTGGGCTCACCGCAAATAGTGATTACTGTAATAAAGGGGGTAGAAAATATATCGCTTTTGAAACCTCAAACTCTTGAACCTCAAACTCTGATCAAATTCTATTCCAAGTCTTCAATCATTTTGATGATATCTATATCAATTTGAAATGACATGAGATGAAATGGACTGAAAGGAAAGGAAAGCAGAAACATACGGCCAGCAAGCATGAAGCAAAATCGAATACGTAATCCAGTACAAAATCCATCAACATCCAATACAAAATCCAGCCCACAATCCCCAATACGTGCTCCAATGCTATAATCAGTCGCAAATAAAGATTCGCTTCATAATCAGTTGAACAACTTTATTTACTACCTTACATTCATTGTTTCATCCATGCTCATCGATGCGCCATTGGTCTTCCCAAACCGACGGCGTTGAGGCAAAGTCGTGGACGGATGGCTTTCATTTGGCTCGGTGAGGGCCATGCCTCCGCGAGATTTCCGCGATAAAGTTTATCGCTCCACACGGGGGGGTTTGC
Organism: Breviolum minutum Mf 1.05b.01; assembly: GCA_000507305.1. Classification (NCBI taxonomy): domain Eukaryota; class Dinophyceae; order Suessiales; family Symbiodiniaceae; genus Breviolum; species Breviolum minutum. Next base: position 48,360 of record DF240992.1, read on the forward strand.
TCAGTGTTCCCGTAATCAAACCATAAATGACCACACCAAAAAAGGGATGGCAACCTTGCATTTGATGCTTTTAAGAGTATTTGGTTTTCAATGGCCTTCATGGTTTCATTCCAACCATGGCTCATATGGTTGGACCAGGATTATATTCATGAGGAAAATGGTGGTACCCTTGGGATGGTACCCTTAATAATCGACCCCATATACACCTTAATTATATAATGGATATCTATTGGGTATATCCCCTTCTAAAGGGCTCCTTGGGTGGCTTAAACAGCTAGGGTACCACCCAAGGGTACCAGCATTTTCCCTATGAGATATGGTGGGAAGAAGTGACTACAATGCTTGCCATGAGCATGTTGATGCGGCGGTCTGGTGGTAAAAAAGAAGATTGAGATGTTGTTGATCAGGCAAAATGAAGGCTGATATGCCATGATTCATCAGAAAACCCCCCATGCCGAGTCGGTTTACAACACTTCTCCAAGAGGAGGGACTATAGCCTATAGTCATGTGTCACTGCGAAGCAGTCCAAAACATGACGCATCACTTCAAAAGTGATGGGCATGGATTCATTAGCTGAGCATGCGATGTGGACGTATCGATGCAATTTAGTATCCACCTCCACTTTGAAATCTGCTGAATCACTTGGCTAATGAACCAACCGGGCCTGGCTATAGCGGGCATGGTCCAGAAGTGGTCCCCATTTCGGAATGTTTTCCATGGCCACTTGGAATTGTTCAACTGGCCAGAACCGGGAGAAAATAGAAACGTGCTCCCCCCCGAGCCCAACATTGTAAACACCAAACGAACATCATGCCCCACACACCACCTGAAAATACTTTCTCGCAGTTACTAAGTTCACCATCAACAGGTGTTCGAATGTTTTAGAGTATCCCGTCGTCCAGCCATGTCCAGCCATCATTGTTTTGTCGAGATTCCAAATGAATAGCGGCACAACCAACAATCCAACAGTCCCATTATAAGTGTAGATATTTCATTTCTAGTGGCGCTTTCGGGCCGCACACCAAAGCTGATTGGGTTTTGCTACGTATGTTTTAGTCAACAGTTTGTGCATATCCATGATGATGCTTGCATTGATGAGCCGAGAAAATACGGTAGAGGCGCAATTGTGCAGCAGGATTTAAGACATTAAAATATAGTAAAATGACCATGCAATGAATTTATGTATATTTAAATAAATATATTTATATATATATATATACATATGGTTTGGATTTATCCACCATCCAGCATGCAGTCGTGAGAATTGAAGCTGAAAATCTGAGGGACGATTCTGGGATCATCACCACAAATCACTCTATATACTATATAAGATGCATTTACAGTTTGTTTGCCACTTTGGCAATTTTTAAGGTAATGAATCAAAAACACCATTGGGCTTCAAGCACAAAGTTATGGAGCTCTTCCACCTTTCAGCCCAAGAACTTGTTGTATCAAAGACTGTATATTTGATTATATTTGTGTGTACATATATTTTATTCTTTATTGCATGGTATTGTTTTGCTTTCATAATGACCGATATTATATAGATACTATATAGATATGATTGTGATGTCAGTGCTTTACTGCTGATGATTTTTTAGGACATTGATTTCTGATTATTTCTTTATATTATGTTTACCTCCATTGTTTATGCTTGTCAATTTATATATTCGTCTCTCTTAGAGGCTGCGAAAGTGCAGGTGAAATTCTAGGTGTCATAACTAACATGTAATGCAGGTAACACCTATTGTGTCAGATATTACTACAGAGCACACCGGGGGAGCTCGTGCAAACTCCTTAAGTCGACCCTCTCGGTGATCCGAGATGCGGAGAAAAAAGTGCTGAGGCCGCTTTGCACTAAAAGCTTCTTGTAGAACAAACATGCACTGGTTCTGTATGGCTTCTTGGCATGTAACGCGTCTCAACACAACTAAATATGGATTCCTTATTTGCGCGTTTGTGTGACATCATGTATTTGAGCATGCAAGATCACATATACTAGTAATTACAAGGCTTGCGGTGGCTTACATGTTTGGAATGTATACCTTTTTCAACTAATTTAATGATTTCTTTCTTGATCCTCCAGGCACACCGGGTGGCTGCCTCTCCCAAGAGTGCTGCGGGCAGCGAAGAGTTGTCGCCCGATTCGCCGGAGTAAAAGCGATGCAATGCGCCGACGCAGCTGCGGGGAGGAGCTGCAGAAAATGTAACCCCCAGTGGTTTTGCCCGGGTGAAAACACACTTGGGATGGGTATATACAAATGTCTCTCCAGCTACAAGCATGAGGAAGTGATGTTTTTGTTGGACCTGCACAATATTTTTGGTGATCGTACACGTATACATGAAAGAGTAGTTGCAGGCAGCGTGTATAGATGCTAAAGATTTGTGCACATAATATTTATTTCTGTAGATGTCAGATCATTAATTTACCTTTGGACATGTTGCATGTGTTTCATGCTTGCATTTGTTACTGTTACTGCATATGATATATTACTGATTCTTGATGGGCATTTAAGATGAAGTATGTATGAACATGGACGGGGGTGGACTCAGCAGTTCTCAGCCCCACGGCCTTCCTCAATGAATTACAGCTCAATGAGCCGTGAGCTTACCATCCGCAGGCATCCCACCCACCGTTGCTCAATGCATTTGGTAGGCAATAAGTATGTGTTGTAGAGTGTAGCGGGTTAAAGTCATAGTCACTTACATCAAAATGGGTAGTACACTTCTACTTATTTCTTCCCGTGTTGCGGCATCTCTACTAAGCACGTGGGTGAAAGACATGGATAAAGTCCCAGCCCGGCATGCTAGTGAAGGAATGCTGGGAAGGAGCGTCTAGAAAATCAAAATGTTTATGATTGTTTATGCCATGTCTCATTGTTCCCTTTGTTTTTATTCATCCCATATCAACCTCGTCAATTTCTTGCGATCAAACCGCTGCCTTTTCCCTGAAAAGCTGCTAGAGAAATCCTTCCAGAAGAGTTTAAGCAGGGTATTGGCCCATGTCATTCAGCACCTCAATGGTGGCTGCAAAAGTAGCGCTGGTGAAATGTAGTGAGTACGCAGTGGTCACTACGAAGATTGATGAGACAATATAGTTTGATAATAATTATTCCAGATGTATCAAATCAAAATATATATAGTACGACATGTATGCATATACTGTATAGTATATATTAGTATGATAGTTTCTCCGATTAAATACCATATATATATACATGTTTTTTATTTATGTATTTATTTGTGTGTTTATCATGGATTGTCTTCTTTCATATTTATATATACAGTATATTTTGGACCTAGTTATATTTTGGAATCCATGTGTTTTTTGGTGTTTACACTTTACAGGTTATGAACTGCTATTATGAATATAAAGAACGCAGTTTGAATGAATCTCATCTATGGCAGCCTTGAGTTGGAAGTGCATAAGTGTGACAGCAAAGTGCCAAGGTCGGAGTCAAGTACGGCTGCCGGGGCCACAACTTGGGTCGGTCGCATGAGATACAGGAAAGCTTGCTGTAGATAGTGAAGCTTCCCATGGTCAGTGGTTATAATGGTATGATACCAAACCGCCAAACTTGGGAAGTGGTAATCATCTTAAGGATCTGCTTGAGAATTCCAAGGGGTTGAAGAATTCAAGCTATTTTTGTGCCGCAAAACGGTGGCTATATTTTGATATGTATACATCCAGGATTATGAATTCGTTATTTATCAAAATTCATCAGCAGTGTCCGTGCCACCCTTTAGCATCCAACTCTGGATAGGATCAATGCTTCCCCCATTGGAATCCATTGGAGGGAGGAAATCATGATTGATGTACTTCGTATGCCAAATTTGGGAGGAGAATTGCACTGCATTATGCCATGGATGACATGACTGGCCACTCTTAGGCGCCACCTTGAAGTTGGATACTGTAATGTGAAACCTGGAGCGGGAGGCCAACACAGCTCGCACTTTCTCCCTTTTTTTCCAAACTAAATATGTGTTTATTTTAACGTGCGTAACTGTAACTATGTATGTGCATACCTATAAGAACGATACAATACATAGATATAATATGTATATAATATAATATTTATATATATATTGATATACATATACATATATATATATATTCATATACATATATTTATATATTTATATTTTTATACATATATAAATTTATTTATATACATATATGTATATATATTTATATTTATTCAAAATGTCTATATTTATGATATGCCTCTAAAATTCGATACGTTTGAACTTGTTGTTCATTCTAAGTATGAAGAATATACTAGCTGGCTAATAAATTTACCATTCCTCGTAAATCAAATCATTCTGCGTTTTGGACAATTTTGGATTCACACTGGGCCGCCCCAGTTCGATGTGATTGGCTTGACAGCGATGGTTTGTGCTTTGAGCGCCTTGGCTGAAAGAAAGTGGGAGAAAGATGCTGAATTTGAAATGTGGTTTTCGAAGTGTCAGCGGTTGATGTGAGACATGCCCAGACAGGGAGTGATGCTTGGAACTGTCTAAACAAAACATTAGTAGCGAGGAGGATGAGCTTCGAGGCAACTGTTAAAAGATTTTTTCCGTTAAGGGGGATCATCGATTCTGGTTGATTAGTTGATAAGGCCGTTGCGACACCCAGAGTTAATGGTCGACCCTTCAATACTTGGTTTGCAAATGGGGGTATAGATGAGATGTATCGATGTCAGCAGGGTGTGCCATGGATCCTGTATGGCAAAAACCTGCAGCAGCGCATAGCCGCATTCCCATGTCCAGCTTGCGCTGAGATTCCAGATGGTTAGATTCCAGATAGTTATATCAGACATGTTGAAACTAACTACCCTAGTTTGGGTCACGCTTTGGCTCCAGCTTTCTGTTTGAGCGCGACTCAGAAAACATCTTGCCGGAAATCCATGCAGAAACAAGTGCAGCCCGTGTGTTTTTTCTCTGGCATGAAAGTAGTACTGCATCCGCGGTATTTGTTTCATTGATATTGTAATAAATTAATAGTTGCTAAAAATCATGATGTATCTTGCCAGTTGATTTTTGTAGTATATGTCAGATTCGAAATTACGTCCATATTTGTTGCATCTTTGGAAAGGGGTGAGGCAACTTCTCCAGAATTGACAAGATAGAGGCAGTTGACAGGCATCCCCACCTTTGCTGGTGACTGCCATGGCAATGGCGGCCTCCAGTGAGGCCTCGGCTACGCTCAATTCGAAATGACGTATATCATTTATCATTATTAGATATTATTGGTGGGTTGAGAATGCCATGTATATAACGTCCTCCTTCTTGAATCGAAGAAGTTTGATAAAGCAATATTGCAGCAGGATGTATAAATACAAATGTAGTGATCATGTTGATCCAATGATATGCATGTATCATTCTACATCTTTCTTGGTGCACCTGCAAACCGCGAGATTCCCTGTGCAACTTCAATCACTTACCTGGCATAGTTTTCTGTTGCTTGGACCCCACCGGCCCACCTGGTTCCACACAAAAAAGGCTCCTCGGGGTACCTACACTACTGGTTGCAGCATAGCACCTTCCTTTCCATGGCCTCCATGTTGAAGCCCTTTAATCCCTGACAAGTCGCCAAGTCGTTCCGAGTTCACGCAATGTGTCGTAAGGGCTTAGGGTTCAGGACCCTTCATGTAGAAGAGGAGCGGGGGCAGTCAGTTCGTGTAAAAGAAGGTCGTTTTTCTGCAGGACACTTGCAATGGGTCCCTTTTGACATCATCACCCGCAATCACCATTACATTCATCCAGGATACTGAGCTTTCATAAGTTTCATGCATCCCAAAATTACACACTTTGTCGCGTTGTGCCAGTCTTTCCGCAGGTGCCAACCCAAGGACATTGGGCTATGAGATCCCGAGCCTCGGCCAAATCAAAGTGAGTTGGAATCTCCAAGCGGGATTGCTGGTTGTGGATGACTTTGGACAGCAAACCCATAGCCATGGTCGATATGCAAGGGTTGACGATCAGCCTCAAACAGACACTGCACAGTTGGGTGTTGAGAGTATGGGTTCAACATGGTTCAACAGCCTTTATGCCTGGGCATCCCATATTTGAGAGCACGATCTACCTGTGAATATCATATGATCCATTAGACCCACAGTCACTTGGAGGGCGCTGGAAAAGAGGGCGGTTCAATAATTCTGTCAGAACTTTTTAAACAGAATCAGAATTAAAGTGGTCTTACTTCTGGTTTTCCTGCACTTGGATAATATGAGTCACAAGTGTGGTTGATTTAGTGTTTGAGACATACTTTCCATTGAACTTGCAAATGCTTGGCTCGAACCTGAAGTGGCAAATAGTAGCAAAAGTGTTCTTTGCAATCAAGGAGTTTCACACGAAAAATCGGGCATTAATTTTTGCCAGACATGAGTTGCCTGGAGACCTGCTGCCAAGATGGGCCTGACCAGCATGACTCTTGCATGCCTTCTACCAAGCTGGATGCGGAACGAGGGAAGGATGGGGCTGTCGTAGCTGAGATTTAAATTCATTGAAATTTGATTCCTTGCTTTGGGTACATTTGGGCATAGAAGAAAAAAATCGGATGGTGTAAACAAATTTGATGAACGAACCACCGCAGGCTTTTGCCTCGTTCAAGGTTTGAGTCCTTGTACTTTTTTGTTTGTTGACCGAGGCAGAATTTGGTGATGCACCACCTGAATTGGCAGTGCAGGGTTTGGAATGCATGGCATCCCTTGGTATGTCCGTGGTGTCCTCTTCAAGTCCTGTTCCATTTGAATCCCCAGCATCCAGCAGGGGGGCGTCTATCTTGTCTGTGGTTTCAGCCCAGATTCGCACCACGGACATGGAGATTTTGCGTGGCATCACCTTAAGGGAGTCACTCAGACGAGGGGCATGCTTGTGGCGAAAGAATCCAATGCAGCTCATCTGCTTTAGTTGGACAGTTGGTGATGTTTCTGAAATTGCTGATTAAATTTATATTATCCATTTGTCCGAGCAGTAGTAGTTGTTGTTGTAGTAATAGTTGTACTACTAGTAGTCTGTTGTTGTTGTTGTTGTTGTTGTTGTTGTTGTTGTTGTTGTTGTTGTTGTTGCAGCAGTGGCAGCAGTGGCAGCAGTGGCAGCAGTAGAAGCAGCAGTCTGGCCTGATCATAACTAATCCTTAATCATTAGGCGGTTTACGGATTGCAAGGTTTAGCTCAACACAGGTATTGTACGGATTACGGATTGCATACACAAGCCCCCATTAAGGGGATTTCTGGGCAAAACTGGTTCAGACGGGGTTTGTGGGCTGATAGTGAAATAAAATGTGCAGCACGTCGGTTCAAACTCGGTTTACCACTCTCTGTTTGTTTTTGGCCATGGTGCGTTCTACTGGCCTTGGTGTTCAAGGGCGCGCCAATGGATTCCAGATGTTCTTGAAGGACCAAGTTTTGCGTTTTTACTTTTTGGCAATGTGGCGAATTCAGACCAAATGAGACCATTGCACATGACCCTATGGCTTCACAATCTCCAGGAGCAGCGGGTTGGACCACAGGAGGGAGCAAAGATGTGGCAGAAGCTGAGCTTGGATGTTTCTTGGACCGTGGGCCAGTCGTGCAAGAAAATTTGTTCATCAGTTTGTAAGGTGTAGTGCATACTGGACTGATTTTGCACAAGCCCCCCACTAAGCAGATTTCTGGGCAAA
>DF240992.1:61630-95556 GCA_000507305.1 Breviolum minutum Mf 1.05b.01
TGAAATTCTGAACGCATCTCTTTTGCGTGTTTTGCAAGTTTTTTGTTGCCTACGGTGTCGGGTTTAGATGTTGAACTTTGATTTGAAATGGATTCAGTTTGTATACTTGTTGCTCAATTCAATTTCAACGTCAAAGGATCTCAGAGGCTATTAAATTTAGGACCGGTACGACAAAGACGATTGATGCAGAAAGACCATTCTTTGTGATATGCACCGTTTATCATCCACTTGGGCTTTTTTTCCCTCATTGTCAAGCAACAATATATTCAGTCACTAGTCATTTGATGATATTTGCATGAAATCCCGTGGGTTTGTTGGCTTCAATACTAGGCATATAAAGCATGAACAGAGGCACAGACAAATACAACAAAATCGTATTGGGTAGTTGGGGTGACGGTTGGGGCGAATGTAGAATGTTCAATGCCCCAATTCTAGGCAGGACGAGTGAGTAGGGATGTCAATTAAACAGCCTCAGCAATGCAAACAATGTCCGTTGTACAAGGCCAATTACAGTTTAAACGTGGTCGAGGAATCTCAAGGTGCATAGTTAAAGAACAAATCTAAATTGCAGCCTTTCACTTGCGGTAGCTAATATGTACATAGATTATATTTGTTTGTAGTTTTCATACATATGACACAATATTTATATATATATCCTAAGCAGTGCATAAGGTCCAAGTGTTTCCTTGACCACTGACCCACAATGTAGCCAGCAAAGAAACAACTCCTCCAAGTAGATTCAGTGCACGATCTTCTTCAAAGGCACCTTGCCTTTTCGCCTTCTGACTTGAAGGTCACCTGGGTAAGCTGGGTGTTTGTCCATTGGTCATCCAAACGGCGCACGTAAGTCTTGTGTAAGCACATCCAAGATCCCCTAACATGCAGAAGCGTCTGAGAGAAAAAGGTCTTCAAGTAGACAAAGTGATAGAGTACGACCTTCGGAAATTCATGCTCTTCTGGCCCGCGGTCCACTAGGGATTTCTCGTAACTCCCGAAATGTTCGCTTTTCGGAGTGTTTCCTTGCATCAGCTGAGGAATAGTGCTTGCTATTGCGCTCACTTTGGCAGAGGTTTTGCCAATGTCTTTCTCATATCATTCTGTCATGGCTAAGTCCCGTCAAGATTGCCCTCTTGGACCATGGGGCATGGTCTTTGGCTGCTTTGGAACGCTGTTGCTCGCGCTATGTACAACAAAACTATATGTTATTCTTTTTTCATTATATATTAGAAGTATTATTATTTTTAGATATATTATTATTTTTGTTTTTTTGAGACATCCTTGACTGCCTTGACAAAGTGCGCCCCCATTCAGCAGATGTAAGGTTTGGAATGATTCTTTCACCATACTGCCCAAGCCCATGTGGCAGCGTGGACATGTGCTTTATTGATGTAGCTTGCATTCACCAAACAGACAAGAAGCTCATGCAGCGAGGTATTCGCGGCATCGGTGGGTTGCTTTGGCCACAAAAACGGCAGTCAATTCTGTTGGGTCGGTGTGTCTAATTCTATCTAAGTGTCCCAGAAAGAACGAACGAGCGGTTTGTAAAGATGCTCGAGCCGTGCCACGCAACAGCAAGGGAAATTACATCCTATCACAAGTGGATGGCCACTGATGATGTCAGTCCTAAGAACTTCAAATGTACCCGTCTAGGACTAGGATGTGATTAGACATATTAGATTTTTATACAGCAAAAAAATGTTAGCATACTAGGGCCTATAGGCGTTTCTTCCTCCTGCCTGTGATTGTAAAACGGGCGATGGACTGGTTCATCGCAAGTGAGTCATTTGATCTATAAGGTTACTCTCCAAGAATAAAGGCTTTCCAAAGGGATTACTGTTTAAGGCCTCATCTCCTAGGGGTGGCATTGGCGGGGGTCACCCTTAGATACCCGTGATTTGAGGAAAACATATATCAAGCCAAGCACCGTGTTTTGGAATTACTGTTGGTATACTGAACGCCTTTTCTTGTTTCTGTTGGTGTTTGCTTGCAGTGGGATGTTCAGGAAACATTCGTGGATTTGCTTTGTGGAATGTAATGCTGCCAGGTTTCTTCTAGTCTCCAGGGAGCTACGCATCCTATGGAGTTCCGCGTATTTGTCAAGATTGTGGTGCGCGCCTCGCCTATAACAGGAATAAATTGTTATGTTTTCTTTGTGGATATGTTTGATGCTACTATTTTTTCTTTGTGAGCGATGAGCGATTGGGTGAGCACTTGTTTTTTGTTTAATTGTGTGTGTGTGGCTGTTACAACTTGCATCAGTTTTTTTTTCCAGCCACCTTCCGCTGCAGTGGAAAAGTTCCAAATTCGCCTGTTTTGCCCACAAGTTGACATCGCGACATTCCAGAATTCGGATTTTTCACATTAAATGTGTGTAGCACACGGCAGTTCAGCAGTCAAAGTTTTTAAGAAGCCACAACAAACGTTCTCAATTTCGCAGCTAGTGTTGCGCATGTATTTGAAGTCTTGAAGCAGCGGACATAATTATTCCTATTTGCATGTTTGAGCAACCAGGTCCACCGACACCCGTGTGCCAATACATTGTTTCATGTCTAGTCATCCTTATCATTTGCCAACTTTCTATGTTTCAGTAGATGCATTCTTTCCGTATCGGAACCTCAATGTGATTCCAAGCACTTGCACTTTGCATGTTGATACTCCATTGCCCGTTTGCACTGCATACTTTGACCATGCAAACTCATATGATCAAAAATGAAACGTTCTGCATTTCTCCAGCACACACTCATGTCATTGCTGTATACTTATAGGAAATGCGCGTTTTATCCCCCAAGTTTTGTTTGAGCAATTAGGGTCCATGACGGCATTGCGGTTCCTCTTGAGGTCTTTGAACTTGCGACTTACAAAAAGTTGAATCCTACTGGCAAGGTAGTGGTAGCTCCACTTTTTGTGGAAGGGCTCGTCCTATTGTTCTACTCCGGACTCTTCTTCGGTTCAATTACATACTGGTCCATTCGGGCAGGTGGGGGTGGAATCTACATTATCCTACCTGGTTTACTGACGTGCGAAACTATTTGCGAAAACGGAACCTCTTCTCCCAGTTCCAGAACTTTGATCTCGATGCAGCCTTATGTGCTTGCGAATCCGACCAAGACTTCATCTATACAGCCATCGCCCACTTGTATGACAGCCACCAGGCTTTCACCAATTATGTCAGAGGGCCATTACGAGAAGAGTTGTTAGGTCCTCTTTGCCACAGCGTTATACCGCAAAAGCGCCTCGGCTAAATTATGAAATTGTAAAATTGATATTGAACCGAACTGCTGATTCTGCGGGTGCCATGTTGGAGCCACTTCAAGGGTCGTTGGATCATTAGCATACACCACCAGGACAAAAGTTATAATTTTTTAATAGGGCAGGGTTTACACAAGTTTAAGTAGTGGTCCGACCCTTTCCCCTTAGAATCCTACACCATGTTTGGCCTCCTGTATTGGCGGCCCCATTTCCACCCCGAACTAAATATATAGTATTATAATTTAGCTCGGGGTTGAAATGGGGCCGCCAATGCCAGGGCGATGTCAAGTGTCAAATCCTCGCAAAACGCAACCCCCCAAAATTTAAAAACTTGCGTCCTGCTGAAGTATGTAGTGATCAGATTAAACACACGTTCACGTTGTGTTAAGTTACATACGTACATTTCCTTTATTCATGGATCATGTAATGATGAATAGATAGTTGATTTGTAATAGTACTTGATTCTTCTAGCAATCAACGGTTTGTTCAAATAGTGCCGGAGACACGGGCACAAGAACTTTGTGGCTGATGTGTTTCCACGAGTGTGGTTTGGATCGTTGTTGTTGTTGTTGTTGTTGTTGTTGTTGTTGTTGTTCTGCTTGTTCTGCTTGTTCTGTTTTTTCTGCTTCTGTTTCTTGTTGGTGGTGTTGTTGTTGGTGTTGGTGGTGGTGCGTATGCAGTCTTGAATTCCTGGAGAACAGCCCAAATGTCATTCTTGTTTGTCAGATTTCCCATGCCAGACCGTCCATAGGACAAACGTCAAATGATAAGAAAATAGCGATGAGTCTTGCGTAGACGTTTCATACATGTTTCTTGCTCGGTTTTTGTTGCCCATCTGCCAGGTACACCCTCCTCATTTCGCTTCCCTTAGTAAGCATGACCGTTGACTTCACTTTGGCTCTTGTCAAGCAGGGTGCTCCAGTTGATGTGGTTGTTTTCTATTTTACTTCCATGGTGGTGCTGTTTATTCTTGTGCATATGCGTGCATCCATCAACCTCATGTTCTTCCTTTGTGACTGCTTCGCGGAGCCGTTTCATCCATCGCATGTCGCTGAAGCTTGGGAGGTGAATTCTGCAAGGGTGTGCTAAGAGAAGTAGAGTATTTATTGGCTGAGCAGATATCATGCATCCAAGTGTTTTTTGAACGAAACTAACAACTAGGAGACCATGGCAAGCGAATGTCTTTTTACTCCAGATCATGTTTTCATATATTTTGCCGATTGCTGATAAGTTTGAGGGATGGATATCATAGAACGTTGAGAAGTGAGTAGCAACCCTCCCCCAAACAATTGAGGGGGCTGGTAGCGAACAAAGCTGTTTCAATTGCTTGATACTAAATTCTTTACGTGGCAATTGGGTGCAATTGGTTACTATGAAAAGGGCTTAGTTTGCAAGGCTAGGCATGTATTTAAGGCAAAAACGTCCCTACCGATATCTACCGGGTACTTCTCATTGCATTGATTTGGCGTAAATTTGATTTCAATGGTCCATTTCGTTTGAACTGCAACTTTCGAATTAAAGGAAAGGAACTAGTGGAAAGACAGTGAGCATTGACAAAAACTACCCGGNTAGCACTTTGAACACGAGTTACATCACAGGTTTGGACATGTGTAAAGTATCTACCGAAGCAGTCCGTTCCGTATCACTTTGAACACGAGTTACATCACAGGTTTGGACATGTGTAAAGTATGTACCGAAGCAGTCCATTCCGTAGCACTTTGAACACGAGTTACATCACTTGTTTGGACATGTGTAAAGTTTGTACCGAAGCAGTCCACTCCGTAGCACTTTGAGCACGAGTTACATCACTTGTTTGGACATGTGCAAAGTATGTACCGAAGCAGTCCATTTCGTGGCACTTTGAAAATGTGCCGTTTTACACGTACGGTTTCCAGTCCGTTAGCAAAAACTACCCCAAAAAGGTTGGACCACTCAGGTTCCTACCCTTTCAATATCTTTCAATGAATCACCTTCAGAGGACGGCTCAGTTTATAAACTTTATGGATCTTTATGGTGTTATCCCTAACTAGTGACTCTCTTTTTGACATGACACTGTAGCGTACATGTTCTGGAAAGCCAACATATCACGAAGAGAACGTGCATGATTTGGAGTTTCCACACCGATAGCCTATAGATGCCTATAGCCTAAGCTAGTTTTTGTTGCCTGACTATTCCCCCCAAACCCAACATTTTATCATCGCCCGCACGGAAAGATGCATCAACAAACATGTGTTCCAACAATGGTGGGGCCAGGAAACTCCTAAAACCGCTCTGAGGACATTTTGCAGTCGCTGCTGGTTTTTGTATTGTTCATGTTGCACAGCACCAGTGGGATATGGTTGTGCTTACAAGCGCAGCAAGCGAATAGTTGGACATCCCTTGCTGGTAACTTGTCGCATTGGCTGGTTTTTTGGCATGTCTCGGTCTGAGTTCTGCAGCTCTGGCGTGTGTCCCACCAATTAGACAGCAGGGAAGGGATGCGCTCTGGGATTGCATATCGTATTGTGTGTGTGTGTGGTATGATATGCGGTCAAGGTAAAATATTCAAGGGCATTGAAAAGGGTAAAATTTCATCCAATGTTGGGGTCACATTAAGCCTCCAGATGTCATTTTTTGTTGCTACTTTTTTTTAGGGGGTGGCAATAAAGTCTCCAATTATTGAGTCTATTTGTTTGTTGAGCACCTTGCTCTACGTTTGTGCCCTCTACATGAGCATACAACGCCTTGGGGACGTTTAAGGGAGTACCGCTATGCCATGTCGAAGTCTTTGCCACGACTGTTTGAATGATTTTGACATGTCACAAACATGTGTAGACATGAATGCTGGCACAGGTATTTTCGTTGCGATTGCAGTCGCATTTGTCGTGGCGAGTTGGCTGCAGAGCAAATACACAGCGCGTCAGCTGCTCAAAATGAAATGCAGGACTCAAACTCCAGCAGGCTAGATTGATGATTCTAATGTTCATGGTGTTTACAAGAAAAATGTTTTTTTAGGGGGACCATCGGATACTGACATTTGTGTATGTTTACTTGTTGCCTTTGCATCGAACGTTGACACAGGTTTCATTTTTTCATATTGTTTCATTTTTTGGCCTGCTGGCGGAAATGGTCCAAGACCATTCCGTTTCGAAAAAGTCATTTCTAGGCTGAAACTGGCCCAAAGGGTCCAGTTGGTAGCCTTGTATCGCATGGTTTCACTTACAATCCTAGAGCTCCAGCAGGTGTTGGTCAAATCATTTGACATATTTTACGGCTGTCTGCGTATCACACGGCCAACGCGCCAATCCCATGCCTATTGTGCGTTATTGTGCATGAAGGCAAGTGCTGATTTTGTGTGTGTGTCGGAGTACATTCGACCACAAAAAGGGGCTGTTTCACAGTTCTGTGGAGGGGGTTCGGGGGGTGTTCTTTTCTGTGTCTCCCCCTACCATTCCATACCATGCAGTGAGACCTATCCCTCGCAATGAGCAGATCCACGATTTCTGGCAGTTATTGGGGATCATGATGTCTTTCCACTGTACACCAAATTCTTACAACTCACATCTCCTCAAAGGTGCTCAATTTCTGGGTGCAGAGTTGCTTCATTGCGCCCACGCAATTTCAACGAAGTAGTCCCTACATAGTTGCATGTCATGATGAGATATTATTTGCATATATTTGCATGATTAAGGTCAACTTACCAGGATTAGAGAAAGTTGATAAACTATGAGAAGCTAGAATCACAGTGATTTGCCAATCCCAATAGCCGAACCTCCACTCTATGAAACTGTTCAGCAAATTGTGATGGCAATGCTTTTTCATTTGTATGGATGTTATGTTTGTATGTTTGGGGTTCTGATTGTTGTTCGGGAGAAAGTTCTCGCTGCTGGAGTCCAAATTCCAAAAAGGCGCCCCGGTTCCATCCCAAAACATACCCCGGGGTCAAAAGCAGACGGCACAACCGCCATGTATCGTTTTACTTTCTAAGCCTTTCCAAAACATGAGGTGTTGGGGAGTTGCCCCCATTTGCTGTTAGACAATGATGCATGTGCCTATTTCTCAGCCCCGGTGTCTACCAAGGACCATGTTAGTAAAATGAGAATTTGACCTCAGGTTGATTCACAAACCGTGGAGGGTGCCGAGTTCTGAGTGCTGTAGCAGACACAGACAACCTTACTTCCTCCTTGCAACATCGAGGATACTCTTAGGTGATCTTTTATTCGCCCTAAGTTTAGAGAAAAAATCTTGAAGAGAGTCTTCGTGCAAATGCAACAAACCAACCATGCATTCAAAGTTGCCAGCTGCTCCAAGAAACACTTAGCAATCAGATCCAAGCATGGAAACCATTGGAAAATCCTAAGTTGACAAATCACTCTTATGAGGTCTTATGATTTAAGGCCTGTGTTTGAGGCTTGATGATTCCACCACTGAAGTAGATAGTTTGACTCCATAATGCCACTAAAGGTGGCAAGTGGCATCCTCCATATTTGTCGTATTTGGTGTTGATATGTGTTCAATTTGCAATGATCTACCCTCCCAAAGGAACAATCCTAGCACCTCTTCAGACAGGGAAGGGTTGAGAAGATGATATTCCTAGAGCACTATTGGATGTTGGATGAACTTGGTGCCTATAGCCTATAGAGCCTATAAGTTATAAGCCGATTTTTTGTATATTTCAAACATACCTGCACCTGCAATCATCGGGAATAGTGGTGTGTTTGCCAAATTTTGATGCTACGAAGAACCACAAGATGTGGCAGACATTGGCAGATTTCACTCCAGAAATCCTTGTGAGAGTTCCAGGGTAGCAGTGCCGAAGGGCAATGACTTCAAGCATGCGTTCTACAGTCTCCCTATCGATGCAGTGCCTTCATTTTGGCACCGTCACACAAAATAAACTCCACAAACAAACAATTACAAACAATGCCCATTGAGTGGTGTGATATGTCTTTGATCAACTTCGATCAACAGACCATAAGTGTTGATTGCTTCAACAGCTCGAATCCTTGTCAAGATATCCCTTGTCGCATGTTTGCCTAGCAGAGGAAAGGCGCCCCGGATTTTTGTACAAAAAACCTTGTGCCGTTGAGCATTCCTTTGAGCACAAAACTGGGAGGATCAGTTGAAGAGGGACACTTTTTTGAACATTTGAGGTTCATATATGTCATACATGTTCATACCAGAGTCATGCACTTTGGTCAAATGATCTTGACCTGGGTTTACATCAATACATATATACATGAGGTTACAAGTGACGACCTGACGACCTTCGCTAAAGAAGTCAAACTTGATGCACAGTTCCATTGACCCAATCTTTACACTAAAAGCACAATTAAAGCACATCAAAGCCAACAAAAAAGTCGTAAAAGCTCATCCCAGGAAGTCCTGCAATCCGCAATCTGCCGTATCTCGGTGCTCAGGTCGAGCTTTCCGTCCGAAGCTCAGGTTGACTGGCTACAGGACTTCGGTGGCACCAGATGTTTGGCAATTTGCCAAAAAGAAAGGTAGTGAAACGTCATTGGGTTTCTCTTACATGGGTTATTGAAATAATGAAATAATCTCTATATATATATATATATCTTTGTATATATATATATATACACATGTTTGTCGGGATTTCTTTACTTTATGGGAATCCAGGTAGGTGAATTACTATCATTCAATCAGAGTTATCCCCTTGAAAACCGTCCTTTGCTTTTGTGTGGCCATCAAGACTGGTGATGTTGTAGCAAAATGGAACAGAAACACAG
This sequence comes from Breviolum minutum Mf 1.05b.01, assembly GCA_000507305.1. Taxonomy (NCBI): domain Eukaryota; class Dinophyceae; order Suessiales; family Symbiodiniaceae; genus Breviolum; species Breviolum minutum. The sequence goes on from DF240992.1 coordinate 70,609, forward strand.
TTCATGTTTTGGATTGCTTGATTTCTGCATGAACATTGCTATTTGGCATGATTTAAAGAGGAAGTAGCCATCATTCAAGAAACAAATATTCCTATAACCATCCTATAACCATAATTCAAGCATGTCTGATCCATCATTCAACCTCTCTTCCATCATTCAACCACCAGGTCACCAAGATTTCAGTTTGATACCACTACCACAAGGCGCTTTGCATATTGCCGACGAATCAAGGAGCCACCAGCAATACGCCTTCGCCCCTCAACCCTCATGACTCATGGTGACTCCAAGTCCAATGCTACTTGCCCAACGCCATGGGACACCAATGGAGATCCGACTTGGTTCCCGTCCTTCACCTGAACCGTCAAAGCGACGCGGCCATGCGACTCGGTGGAGTTGGCAGTTCACGCCAGTATGTTGGTAAGGTGTGGTCGGAATGCAATGATAACACGAAAGCTTTGATGGGTGTACTGTGGCATGACATGGGGTTGCGTGCTGCAATGTAAGAGGTGCTGTGGCTGAAATCCTGTGGCTCCGCACCAGTTGATAGGTAGTTTATCGCATGGTCTCATCCATCCCAGGCGATACAGGATTTTCTGGCATCAACATAGCCGACATAGTCATAGTCGAAATGATCTGTATACCTTAGTTGGAGTGTTGATGGACATGACAGGTGCAGTGCATCAAAACACGGTTCCCACAGTTCAGCCTGAACTGTGAAACTGTACTTTTCTCTCACGACATCCCATAGCCATCAAAGAGATGAAGATGAACAATTTGAAAAGGCGGGGAGGCTTGTTACGCTTGATTTTGACATGTTTCTCTCTCTCTCTCTATATATATATTTATCAATGATTGTATTTAATTCTTGTTTTTGGCGGTATCCCATCATCAAGTGCTTCTTTGCCATTAGTTGTCGGCTTCCCTTGGTTGTCCTGCCGGCCACTTACCGAAACCAGGTGCTTAGTGGCTGTGTGCCTCTTGCAGTGTGCGCCGCGTACGCCTTGCACCGCCGTGTGGCCATGAGAGCCGTCTCAAGGAGTTTTCCTGCAAAGGATCTTGGAAAAGGGGCTGCAACTCGAAGTTGGAACGAAGGTGTGAAGAATCTGGAAGCGGTGGGAAATGTTGAAATTTCCAGGCCGTTTCATTTGCCAATCTTGTCAATAACGCACTGTTTACCAATCATAAATCCAGTAATGCATATGAAATCTTGCAGTTTCATTGTCTAGTTGTTGCCTTCATTCCTTTCAGAAAGGGTCTTTTCGACACCTGCAGCTGAGGTGAGTTCAGCTTACGTTCACATCCCCTTTTGCCGCCAGCACTGTCGATACTGTGACTTTCCGATTGACGTCCCAGGGGAGTCACGTTGCTTTGCTTGGATTTCAGAAGTCCGACCTGATATGTCGTGTGGCTTCCTTGGGGCAGGGTGCATGGAGTACAACCTTGCAATGTACGTTCTCGCACCAGCCCCCCCCAAAAAAAATCAAACCAAAGTGAAGCCAACAGAGGAGTTGTTTTCATCATTGTTATCATCATTGTCCTTGTCTTAGTTGTCGTTGTTCTTGTTCTTGTTATTGTTCTTGTCCTCATCCTTGTCCTTGTCGCTTGTCGTTGTCGTTGTGGTTGTTGTTGTTGTTGTTGTTGTTGTTGTTGTTGTTGTTGTGGATGTTGGTTGGTTGGTTGGTTGGTTGGTTGGTTGGTTGGTTGGTTGGTTGGTTGGTTGGTTGGTTGGTTGGTTGGTTGGTTGGTTGGTTGGTTGGTTGGTTGGTTGGTTGGTTGGTTGGTTGGTTGGTTGGTTGGTTGGTTGGTTGGTTGGTTGGTTGGTTGGTTGGTTGGTTGGTTGGTTGGTTGGTTGGTTGGTTGGTTGGTTGGTTGGTTGGTTGGTTGGTTGGTTGGTTGGTTGGTTGGTTGGTTGGTTGGTTGGTTGGTTGGTTGGTTGGTTGGTTGGTTGGTTGGTTGGTTGGTTGGTTGGTTGGTTGGTTGGTTGGTTGGTTGGTTGGTTGGTTGGTTGGTTGGTTGGTTGGTTGGNTTGTTGTTGTTGTTGTTGGTTGTTGTTGGTTGTTTGTTTGTTTGTTTGTTTGTTTGTTTGTTTGTTTGTTTGTTTGTTTGTTTGTTTGTTTGTTTAATGTTTGTTTGTTTGTTTGTTTGTTGTCCTTGTCCTTGTCCTTGTCCTTGTCCTTGTCCGTCCTTGTCCTTGTCCTTGTCCTTGTCCTTGTCCTTGTCCTTGTCCTTGTTGTTGTTCTTGTTCTTGTTATTGTCGTCGTTGTTCTTGTGTCCTTGTCCTTGTTCTTGTTCTTGTTGTCGTTGTCGTTGTTATTGTCGTCGTTGTTCTTGTTCTTGTTGTCCTTGTGGTTGTTGATGACGTTGTTGTGGTTGATGATGTTGTTGTTAATGATGTTGTTGTTAATGATGCCGTTGTTGATGTTGTTGTTGTTGTTGTTGTTGTTGATGTTGATGTTGTTGTTGATCATGTTGTTGTTGTTGTTGTTGTTGTTGTTGTTGTTGTTGTTGTTGTTGTTGTTGTTGGCGGTGTGACTTTAGTCACAGGTTCCGACCTGTCATGATCATGATGTCACTACACATCACGTAGAAACCTGTTTCACCTTTTTAATTTAAATATTGGTATAAACTGTAGATTTCCTTGATGTACTCTTTGACGAACACATTATGTAACTGTGATGTGTTCGTTTTTGTTGCCTCACACCATGAGGATCCTGAAGCGGCCTCAAGGAAAAACGTGATTTATGATAGAAGAGTTCAGTGAAAGCATACCAAAATGGCGTTGGCGATGCGTCCTGGAATTTTAGAGATGTTCATTCGTGGGATCACAACAATCTCAGATAAATCTCAGGATGGAACAAGGCCAACAGGATATGTAAAGGAGCATACATTATTAGTGACTTTTGAGAATACAGTGTGTGAAATCGAGCAGCCTGCATGCTGATGATATTGACACTTATACTATATATCTTTAGTATTCAAAAAATGCCATGAAGATATACGGAGCTTTCCCACGAGACCAGCCTGGCTTTGCCTTATGTCCAGGTTTTCATGCGCGAGTCAAGAAGTACGTTGATTGCCTACTGACCGAGATCCGATTGGGCGGTGCTGGGGCGTTTGAAGGAACCTACGATTTCCAGCGAAGCTTGGATTCATAGCCGTGGAAATTTTCGTGATGGGTAAGACCGGGTAAGATTGACTATATGAGGCAAGACTCAAGCAGGCGATGATGATGGATGTTATTATAGATACTGTCTTTCAGTGATGTGGGCTTTGATTCTTGTATCTCCTCGTTCATGTTGTCAATGTTGTCATGTCACGTTTGTGATCCGACCAGATCGTCGGGCTAAAAGGTGTTGAAGATTGGACTCTCAACAGCCAGGAAGAGCAGATGGCGGAAGTTATGGACTCAGGCATTAGATGGCCCAGCATGAAGGAACATACCTAGGTCCTGAATTACATAGCGGGTCGTTTCATGTATTTGTTGGGAGTTTCCTTTTTTTGTAGATTATTGCAGATGGAAAGCACATTGAAACTGTGACATCTTATTGATTATTGACGCAGCCTACAGACAACAGTACACCATACTGTATCCTATATCAGTACGATTTCAATTTAATGATACATCATCAATATCAACACGCCCAACATACCCAACAAAGGTGGTTGTTGTCATCAACGGTTAGAAATTGAGAAGGATTGCATCTTGCTCCCCAAAGATGACACGCCTAGGAGCGCCGTTGGAAACGTTGTATTTTGGTGGCGGGACCCCATCCTTGCTACCGCTAAAGGAGCGAAGTGCATGCATATGGAACCAAACCTGGCAAGTTGCTGAGATTCAATGTGTATATATAGCTGTACTTAGTATTATTTAGTAATACAGTATTTAGTATGTAATTATTAGATCTAATAAATATATATTTGTTATTTGTTAAAAAGGCATAAGCATCAAGCATCCTGCAAAATGCGGGGGGCGGTTATATTTGTTTCATCCAAGAACTCCATGGTTCAGGCAAAACATGGATACCGAAGCAAGACGATTCTGACTGCTTTCTTTACAAACTTCGGCCTCTTCCACGAAAGAATGCAGCCATGGGATTGTGGATCCAACTCCTCCCCCCAAAAAAAATCGCAATGTTTATTTGTTCATTGCATTTCTTTTTGCTAGGAAACAAAAACGGCCACAGGGGGGTATCCAGGTATCTTCCCAAATCCTTTCATGTTTTCATCTCCAGGACTTTCAAGCGATTTTCGCTGCATTGGAGGAATGCTTCGGTTTTCATCCTGACTGCGAGGTGACAATGGAGATGGATCCGGGCACCTTCAGTGGCTTGGAGACGCTAAAATGGGATGCTGTTGGGGAGGGGGGTGGGAAAATTCAAACGGCCGGACACGGAGAGTTTTAAGCGAAAAATTGTTCTGTGCGGGTGAAGATGGGGAGTACAACTACCAAAAGGTTACAGTATGTGGAAATTGATGGAAAATGTTGCGAGCAAAATTGTTGAAATATGCAGTTTAATCATAGACTGTAGAAAAATTCGGGAATGCTCATTTGGATGCCAACATCTTTTGAGAGTTGCTTGGAATGTAAATTTCAAGGGTGTGACCGGTATCTACAAAGACAGAGGTGGTTGTGGATGACTAGGCATGGTCAGGGATCTCAAGATCTCTTTTCTTCCGACTGCGTGCGCACGCCGCAGCTTCAACACATACTGCATGTCGACTTTATTTCTGACCAATACTTCTCCCCGGAATATGTTTCGCCTCGGCTTGACCCCAAGTCAAGGTTGATCAGCGTGAAGTCTCCGAAATGCAACATGTATCAACATGTGTTTTTGGCAAAAATGTGGGACGTGGTTCCAAAAAACTTCTTAAAGCTTCAAAAAGGGGATGGATGTTCACAGTGAGATATAAGTTGATTCCATTTGATTCCCACGTACGTCCCTTTGTTTGCCATTTTTGCCTGGCAGTCAAGGTCAAGAGACTGCAGAGGCGTTGGTGTCCTTTGGAATGGTTCGAGCTAGCGATTCTTGGTGAAGCAGTTGAATCCTGTGATTTGGGAACTGGACAAGTCAGATACCCACAAGCTGGGTTGATCAACAAACTTGTGGATGAAACTGTTGGGCAGCTGAATGCCAAATACATCCAAATACAATTCATACATTTTGTGAAATTCTGTGAAGTCATGCCTCCGCTGCTTTAGATTGTCTCTTTCAATGGATACTTTTTATTGCAGTATGGATTTCATACATCTAAATATATATAGAGGGTGTAGCATTGAGGGCCTTTTACAATTACTAACTTACTAACCTTCACAACTGTTTTTTGGGGCAAAGCTGCACTAAATATCTATTAGGTATACATACCACATACTGCAATCATTTATCCAGTGCGTATTTTTCCAGGGCGTTTTGTTTTGAAATGGCAACTGAGGTTGGCATTCAAAGTCTGAACGATGAGATTTTGGAGGCTTGTGGCCGCAGCCATTCTGCTTCTGAAGCCATACAAGCCCTAGAAATGTTGAGCAACTTGGCGGCCTTTCGATGTACCATGGCCTTGGAGCAGGTTTGTGCCTAAGCGTTGCCGAGCTTGCTGTTAATGGTAGGGGGGAATATGTAAATATATATATATATCCTTAAAATCCACCATTTCTAGCGTAAACCTATTCAAATAATTAAAGAATGAATTGCTGAAAAATTCAGATAAGCAACAGCTTTTGCCTTATTGTTGTTGCTTGTTCATTGTTTGGGAAAATCAATAAGCACAACAAATTATTTGTTTATTTTATTCAAGAGTTGTATATTGATTGTAGGACTGTACTGTAGGAGCTAAAACAGTTGTCAACCCCGTATCTTAAGACATCGGTTTTGAAAGAATACAACAATCCTTTACCACATTAATCACCTATTTGCTAGATATGTGTGCTAGAAATGGTGTTTTACAGTGTTCAAGGGGAATGGAAAGGATGGCATGAAGCGATTGATATCAGGGTAGGGCTCAGGTAACCATCAGTCGCTGTAGAGTATGTAGTCTATGTTTCAGCTCTAAGGGGGGGTTGCGGATGCATTTTGTGGGCTATGATATATGTGGGTTGCTGGTGGAATGATGTATGCATTTGGTATTCTCATAGTGGTTTCTTCTGTCACCAAGCCCGTATCGACTTACAGTGGGATGTTGCTGGGTGATAAAGTAACAAGCATTGATCATTCCGGCAGCGATTTTTTTTACCACCTTTGAGGGTCAAAATAAAGGCTAGCGGCTAGCCGTGCAAGAGGATGATGTCCCTTTCATTGAAATTGAAGGATTTTCTTTTCAAAATCACCAGCCACCCGATGATTCATAAGCATTTCCAGCCATGTTGGAGCTTCCACCAGCCTCACCTGGACATGGGAGCTGACAGTTTTGAGGAGATGCAGGGGTGAAGAACATCAGCGCAGATCTCCTGACCCTCAGACTTTCGATGGAGCAAAGGGTCCTTTAAGTGCTAAGTGATTGACGTTTTATGCCCGATTTGTCATTAGTCATGGTTAATCAACATATCAACACTATAGAAGGATGTGTACTGTATATCCACTCCGCAGTAGATATGCATATTGATTATTGTTTTACCTGTGTAAATTCGTTCCAAACATGTCCAAACTAATGTGCCCAAAGCCTGAAAAAAAAAAACATACCTGGAGAAATGTTTGATTTACGTTCTGCATGGGTCAATTTCTATAGAAAAGGAATTGCTTCTTTGGGGCATCTCAAGAGCACCACCCGACTCAACCATGCTTGAAGCGTTGGGTACGCCGGTACGCCTGCCTCCAACACCTCCAACATGTGGAAAGGGTCAAGTTGTCAGCACGAATAGAGATGCATGAAGCCCTTTACCGTACATTCACTGGTATGTTATCCTTGATTCGGAATTTGTACTAATATCTCCAAATGTCAAAATGTTCAAAATATAAGCATATATACCAAGCTTATATATCTTTGATTCATGCGGGTTGAAACATCTATATATATATATTTTTTTTTTTCAAAATATATAGATGTCTAAACCCGCGTGAAAGATATATAAGTATATATAGAGTGCATAGATGTTTGTGGATGTGTACCCTGACCCAACCCCCCGCAATTTTTCTCCTGAATCAGGAGCGGTTTGCCTCAGCAAAGCAGGGCGGAACTGATCTCGCACGTTCGACAGTGGCCAGTTTGCAGTTGTTGTATGGTTGCCACGGTGCTGTTGCGATCTTCCTGATTTCCGTGGACGATTGTGGAGTTTTCCCCAGCCTGAAAATGATGATTTGGAAAAGGAATTTCGTTTCAGACTCCATGCGGGTTCATTTTTCGCTTCCATAATTATGCAGGAATCCAGTGGTTTTGCTCACATCCTGAGATTCCTCATATTTTCATATATTTTCACTTGACGTTTTCTCTCATGGACAGTCGCTGAGGCCCATCAGTGTTTTGCTGCAGAATATCATAGTATGCATTTTTTTACAACTAAGAGAACTTATTCATTCTGCATCAGCCACAGCAGCCACAGCACCGCTTGAGAAACAGCAAGGCATCATGTTGTCCAGTTGGTAACAAGCCATTCTTACAAGCATTGTTACAGTATTTTCTTGATGTTCGGGGCCTTCACCTCCTTCAATGATGGTATATCAATTGAACCATCGTCTTGAGGCTGACCTCAGTGGGTGTGGATCATCTATCAGTCTATGACCTGCAGTACGAGCCCGGCACACCTTTCGGTCGCAGCTTTCCGGTGCCTGGCCATGGAGGCCGTCCCAGTGCCGAGAGGGCCGCTGAGATGTATGAAGCGGTGCGCCTCGGTTTGAAGATGGTGCTCGCATTGGGAAGGCTCGCATGTTCATCATGACTAAACGAAAAATATAGATTCATGTCAATGCAGTTTCACATAATTTCATCATATCATGTCAGTTTCTTTGATGAACAGTTTGGGAAGTGAAATGGTTCTGCATTTTTCTGGACAAAAGTATTTGGATCTCGTAGATTGTGCACCACCTGAAATCTTTATTCAATGCTCTGGATTGCTTTGTAGCTTCAACGGGTTTTACATCAACAATTCCATCAGTCAGCAGAGCTGCAAAACACCTTTTGTTGACGCCGAGACTTTGGTGGTCTGTCATTTAAGTTATGACGTGAAGGTTTGTTGCATTAAGGGAACTCATTTTCCTTTGTGTACATGATCATTATCGTCACCATCATCACAATACAGTTTTACACATATCCCGAGAATCTGGAAATTGGTCAACAGCCAAGGGAACCAAGCACTGACCTACTGCTGCATTTCAATTTGCTATATTTTTTTATATTGAGAAGTGCTGCTTGATATTTGAGATATTGCAGCAGTGCAGTCATATTTTCCGAAGGGAGAGATGGAAAGCCATATGGCCGAACATGTTGCCCCAAGAAGAACTGTGAAGTCCAAGGCACTGGGAGTTGGAAGACTTGGGGTTCGAACATTACGAGGCACAGAAAAGGGAGCATACAAGTTGCCTGGTCGTTTGTGGCGTCACTTGTGGGTGAATGCTGAAGAATACTGCAGGTATACAGGATTAGGCTAATCACCAGGTGTCATGGCTTCCTATACGCTCTAGCGGCCAGATTGTACAGATGTTGGCTTTCTCCTTTTTGTTTCAGGTTTCCAACTATGCACGCCGTCATGCAGACTTAGCTATGAGATCCCAGCACAATCAGATTTACTGGCATGGTAAACCCTATGCTGCCTACGGAAATGGAGCAGCATCCTTTGTGAATGCGGTGCGTGCCAGCAGTAATTTGGTTACTTTAGATTTGGTGTTTGTGAACGTTTGTTTTCAGCGGCAAGCACATGACTGCAAATACTGTCCATGCTGCCCAAGATTTAGTGTTCAATCCCTTTCTGTTTATGAAGTTATTCAATTTGCTATCTCAAACTTGCATGACCTGAAATTACATATTTTTAGTTGAAGCCGCTATGTGTCCATGATTGTCATGTGATTTGGCATGCCTTGACCAGTTTGATTTCAACGCCTTCTTAGGACCTCGAGGGTTAGATGCCTACTGCGATTGGATCCACAATGGTGCACCCGAGTCAAACCTGGAGCTGGACACCTCGCAACGTGACAACTTGGCTGATGCCATGCCCCTCAAAGCAGCAATGGCGAAAAAGGATGAAAAAGGGAGAGCATGGATAGCAAATTCATGACTTTCTGATTCAAACTTCTTCTTTTTATGATGGACTATGAGGCTTTTCTTCTCTGAAAGAGGAACTTGGGGAAACTTCAGGTGAAGTTTGCGGGAATGGTACATGTGTTGGAGGTGGTGGGATGAGATTTTTATATATTGATTGTGGCACACATAGATAAATATATATATGTATATCTTCATATTAATAAGTTGATATACAATATACGTATCCATATCTATGTCTGCTGCGCGACTGTGTAGCTGCTGGCAAGGTTTGAGGCAACCATGTTGAGCCTTCGCACCATCGATGGCCTTGACTTAGTGGCCTCCAATGAGGAGGCTGCCACATACTTGAAGACAATTGCTCATGCTCTACAACGCTGGGAAGAGAGTGAGGCCGTCAACGTGTGCCTTGGTAAAGAATACACCCCGTGGTTTAACATGGAACCGAAAATGGCCATGAAATTGTGGAGAGATGCATCTTAAAAGTTACAGTATCATTTTCAGCTTCCCGGTTCAACCTTTGGGTTGCAATCAGAAGTTGGAATGGGAGTACGTGTGGTTTGTTGATCCAGAACCGCGAAGAGATGTCGTTCTTAAAATGTCGTTGTATGCTGGTTGCCCGCACGGCATGGCATGGCGGTAGGCGTTCTCTCCACCACAGTCCCACCACTTTTCTATAGGTCCCTCAAAGCTGAAAGACTGTAAGACACTGGGGTTTTCCATTGGGTGAAGGTACCCAGGAGTATATTCAGGATATCGCCATTTGAAGCATTTAAGTTTTACAGTGTCTTCATGCTGAGAATCCACTGAACAATGTATGTTGGTGATTCCAACTGCCACTTGTGATGAGCAACATGTGTTCCATTCAGTTTTGCTTGACTTGACTTCATGAACCTTTCATACCTGGCTGTCAGCTCTCATACGTTAAAAAAGTCCACCAAGATTTGCAATGGCAATTTTGAGGCAATTAGAAGATGATGGATATCGCCTCCGAGCGAAGTTGATGCCTCCCAAAGGTTTCCTAGTCTCCGATGCCCTCTTGTCTGATGCCTTTGCGGCGGTCCTTGATTTGGAGTAAAAAGGATCCAAAGGGCAAGAGAACAAGTTAGCAATGGAACTGAGATAGCATTGGTATCAATAGAAACTACACCCATTAAAACTGAGATAGCAATGGAAGTACTCTGATTCTATTGATCTGTGTTGGTTTTGATGGGAACCTAAGATTACACAATAAATTAGTGGTCCCTCTTTGTCAACTTTCGGCCAAACACTTGAATAGCAAAAAGAAGTCCTTAGCAAAACCTGGCAGACAAATGCGTTGATTTCATTTGATTTTATCTACTCATCCTTGTTTGTTCGCATAGTTACTGGTAAGATAGACATCGATTGGATTAGACCAGATCATTGGTATTTGATAGGATAGCATAGCTGGGGGGAGGTTGTGGGCGGACATAGGTTTGGGATGTGCGTCATTCCCACCAACATCCGGGTCTTTGTTGAAGATGTTGAAGGGCTTCCTCCTGAGGTTGGGTGCAGGCTTTGGAGTTTCTCAACACCAAGGTTCAGCAAGTGACTGTTTTGATCAATGTTGGTCGTAAATGAAATAAGTTTGGGGATGTATTTTTCGTCAACGGCTGGTTTTTCTTGTGGAACCTGATCAATGCCAACTTTTTTGTGTATACATCATGAGGGCTGTTTGGACCTTTGCAGGCGACAATGGTACACCAATGGTAGACAATCATAGGACTATAGGCCAACTTTCAAGGAATGTAATGATTGTGATGACCAGGTCAGGACCTTCACGAACTGCAGTTTTCAGGGAAGAGAGACCATATATTATGACCTACTTTGCATGTGCAGGTCATATCAGAAAAGCTTCGAAGTCACTGGTAGTCACTGACACGGTTCATTCTTTTGGTAGACGTTGGTTCAAAACCTTCCACAACAAGGATAGGATTTGGGGAGCTGAATTGATTGAACCAGACGTGAAATTGATATCTACGACTGCAGGCAGTCGTGAGCGATGTGGCGTTAGAAGCAGCGGTTCGGGCCAGAGAAGAAGCAGGTGGGGGTGAAACCATCCGTGGTTGAAAAGAAGGACATTTGACTTTTTTGACTTTTTAACGTGTTTGACTTCCATGCATTTACGTTTTTATAATCATTATATAAACACATAGGCAGGTAGGAGAGATTGGGGATGGTCAGTTTCCATCAAAAACCTACAGCCAAGAGAGGCATTCTGCAAATGCCCAGGGTTTGGCACGAAGAACATGTTGAATTTGACTCTCTTTGCTGATCCATGAGATATGTTCCATCATGGTTGTTAGGCTGATGTTTGCCACAAATGCCTGTTCTGTGGAACAGTGTAGAACAACCTCACCACGCTGTGTGTGTGTGTGTGTGTTGATAGGTGAATGGTATGATTTTTTGGCGCTTAACCGAGGCAAACTGCTATGGTTTGTATTGCAAGCATTTCTTCGTGTCCCATCCACCATCCGTAGGTGTCATGCAACCGGTGCGATCTGACCTGTTTGAGGGTTCGGCTTCAGATCCAACAGAATCACAGAATGATGCATGGAGATGGAGCTTGATGTTTTCAAGGCTTTTCTGAATGAGAACATGATCTCTTTCGTTTCATAATATAATTAATATAATAATATACGCATATTACACATTTGAGTTAGGAGAAAATCTGGTACGCTTGGTTGATTGCATTTGACCGAGAATGCACCTAGCCTATATTTCCCAGTTTTAAGATACGAATCATGAAATTATATACCCGCCTTCAACTATGTGAATCCCTATTCACCAACCAGGAGCTTTCTACACGTAGCGCAGAGTTTTTGCGGGACTGAAGAGTAGGATGCCCTTGTCCACCAGGTGTCAAGAAGGTGGAAGTACTAACATTCGGAATGCACTTCGAGGGAAGGGCATCATTTGCCCCACATCAAACAGGCCATAGGATCATCATTGCAGCAAGTGGGGCGACATCCTCCGGCAATGCGTTTTGTATGTTTGTTGAATGCACACATTTAGATTTGTATTTGGGTTTCACCATGTTTAGGTGGCATAATTGCTTGTTTTGCTCAAGCTTTCACTTGCGCTTTGGCGCTCTTCAAGCACTGAGCTAATCCTGGGAGCAAATCCCCAACACTTCAAGAATCTTAATTGGTTTTGTGCCAAAGCACGAAGCAGACCATGTCATCCTCATTTTGGTTAGTGAAATGTGATGAAAACCTATTCCATCAGCATCAAAATAAGTTGATTAGCTGCTACCTGGGTAACGGATAAATTTGACAATTTTTCGAACAGGTGGACCTTGAAGCGATATGCATTGCTATCCCCCTGAGCCCTGCGTATTGCCCGAGCCATGTCGGAGCCATCGAAGCCGAGGGAACTTTTTGGTATGCTCCAGCAACAGGCCCAACTTGAACTTGCAGACGTACAGGGCCCGTTGTTGAGGGTGATTTATTCCTTGGTGATAGGGTAATGGCAGTGCCAGCTCATTTGTAGAAAAGATGTGGGCCTTGGTCATATCGCCCTTTTCAATGTGATCCTTGAAACTGCGCTATGTTCAAACATTTGTTGCAATAGTTGCATCTTGTGGAACTCAACACCAAGCAACAACTACTATTTTCAAACGAGACTTTATCAAAAAAGATCAAACAAGTTATTCCTATGATTCCGTATGATTCCACTTCTCAAGATGGACTATTTACAATTTGAATGGTTTCATTTGGACAGCATGCATTCTTTCTTGCATGATTTGTTGGGGATGATGTTCTCCGTGGTTGTCAGACAGGTGGTCCGCGACTTACATTGGATAATGGCATCTCCACACCTGCTGCAGGTGTGATTCCATGAGATTTCGCAGCGGCTGTTGGGAGTTTTTGTTAGGAACACTTCCGAACAATGCCTCCAAACTGGAATAGAGAATTTTTTTTGCATTTGAACTTGGCTGCGTTTTGCTTGTGATTTTTCGGGGATGCAATCTCCCAGAATCTCCCAGATATCTATGCCGATGTTTTTCCCTGTTCCTTTTGTTTCCTCAATTTCACCCAGGAGAGCAGTGGGCGAAAATTGCCCCTGTGGTCGGATAGGAAGGGACTGGAGCTCGCGGAGAGAAGCAGACTCTGTGTCGCAGATCATAACTGAGCACACAGGGTAAGATCTTCGAGCTGAAAACATATGGTTGCATGTAGAGATCGTGTTAAGAGCCATTGTGTGAAGCATACTGCCATGTATGATATAATATGTGCGCTTTCCTCCGCAGGGACAGATGGGAAAGTCTTCAAATGCATGCCTGCCCGAGGGTTGTTGCAGAATACTATGACTATGACACCTAGACAACTTGGTGACATGAGCAGTGGAATTGAGTGTGCTGAAAGATGAATGGTAAACATAACATGGGTAAACCGTAAACCCAAAAGATGACAGATATGTACATATTTTCTATAGCAACCTTGTTCCTGGTCCTACTCCGCATCAAAACTGTTTCAACTTGAGATTCGATTCAATTCATGTTTTGCTGAGGAGAATGGCTTCAAGAATTAGATTCTGATCCCACACCTTTGCACGAATTCCTATTGGCGCAAAGTGATTTTCACAGGACCAGATTTTGGCCCGGTCACCCATTTGCACCTCAAAAGTGAGTGGTAAAAGTGATGAAATTGGACTCCCATACTTCGAATGAGCAAGAAAAAGCAGCATGCCTAATGATTAATTGCTGTATTTTGTTCAGATGTTATTTGCTTTGAGGATCCTCCAAATACCAGTAACATCCAGCAGCAATATTGGCAAATCCTACTAAAATTACTCAACATTAAAGCCTCCAGGTGTTGACTTTTCCTGGGTAGGCACAACCCAATGTAGGATTGGATCGCCTGAAAGGTTAGAAGATACCGTAAGATACATGCCAATCCCAAGAACTTAGACAAGCACAATGAGAACGACAAGAAATTGACCTATGGACCAACTGCTAGATACAATGCTTTGACAGCTCTTTTTACTAACTATACAATGATATGCAACAATAAGACAACAACATGGTATTGATTCCCGTGGGATTTTCAACATTGATGAGGAAGGTAGTTGTATCCCCCGAAAGCTCGCTACTTATAAATGCATGTTGTTTTAGCGGCAGGATTGGTCATTACTTTGCCGCTTTGGTGGAGTTCTGGCTTCGATTCTGTCCTGCCTTAGGGTCGCAGAAGGTCTTGGCCAGACAAAAGGTGGATGTCACTGAGGCAGGGAGTGATGAATGGAAGTGGTAATGGAAAGGCCAAGGGTCGGTATTTATAAAGTATATGTATGTGATGATCATGATGATGATGTAGATTGTCGGTGGCATTATTGTCTCATTGACTAGTCATTGACTCATTGTGATGTTGCAGTGATATTGTGACTGTCTCAACCTGATTGGTCGCTCTCAAACTGGTTGATTGTGGTCGGACTTTAAACAGGTCTGCAAGTGGGGGAGACAAGGTTGCTAGCCTTGTTTGATTCAGACCAAGGACTTGGCCTGAACTGAAGACAAACATCCAGTAGACAGGAATAGCCTATTCGGAATAGCTTTCCGTTTTCGATGGTCGACATGGGACACGTTGTGAAACGCAGGAGCATCTCTCGCAGCAAGGGTCTCATTCCTGAATTCCATGTCCTGCCTCCTTGCAGGCCTCCTCAGAAGCTTGTGGCGAAGGTGACTCCCAGGACAGCCATGCTCGGGAGTTGCTCTTGGGTCTGGTGGGAAGCTCACATGTGGCGAATCAGTTTTCCGTTATTTTTGGTACTTTGTTTTGATGTTCGGATGATCTCTTTTTCAAGATGTCCTACCTGCACTTGCCTGATCTTGCTGGTCTTCTGTTCAAACATAAAACCATAAACACCTTAACATCAGGGGCACCTTTTTTCCCCGCAATACTTCCCCCCGGCACCCTCGACCCTGGTTGCCCTAGCGCAGCCAACCCATGGCCCACATCGCAATCCAGAGGAGACGGAGGTGTTGAGAAATCAGTTGAAGTTTCTGGCCCGGTTGCAGGACGGAAAACTGCCCCTGCAATTCCACGATCTTCTTTCATGTTTGTGCAGTTACCAAAGTATCTTTAAAAAAATTGGATCCCACAAGGCCAACAGTGTTTTCAATTTGGCACTCCCAGGCAAGTGTTTTTCTGTTCATTCGGAAGGCAATTCTATTTCTGCAGATGATTTTGAAGTTCGGGAAACACCGCAAATAAACAACATGACCAAAACCCACCATCCTTGGCAACAGGCAAGGTTCCTTTGGAACAATCACGACCCAGCACCTTGCACCATTCACTGATTCACCCTCACTCCCCCCAGGGTGATGAAGCTCTACACTTGGAGGCCGCCTTTCACTTCAGTACCTTGACTTCCTTGGAGTGAACATGTTGCTTGGGGGGCATTTTTGGGGCTATTTTGAAGCTCCTGGTGCAGCAAAAACATATTACAGTAGTGCATGTGTTTTAGGTATTGTATGTATATATATATATAGTATATACTACACATAGATACTATTGACATACCTGCACGAAATGCAAGACCATGCAGCGAATCATCCGGTTTTGCAGCTGAGCGGAATGGCTCATCTCATCATGACGTCACCCACGAGATTTACAGTTTAGGAGGAGGAAAGTCCAAGTTGCTGAAATATGAGTTATATACTCATTGCGATTGGACTTCAACCAGGTATTGGTATCGTGTATATGCTTGGGATATATGTTTCACATCCATCACTGTCAATGATCATCACTCTATCCTTTCCAGTATTTGTGCATCCAAGTCTAGGGGTTATGTAACGTTGCATCAGCATTTGTACAGTTCAACAAAAACATGCCTTTGGGCTGCATGATTTGCCATGTCACGTGATCAACTGTTTGTCATCCCTCGATGCATCCAGTTTCCCACTTTGTGTACAGTATATTATGTGTCAAGCAGATTAGATAGCAGGCCATATGCGGAGCGGACTCCGTCCTTTTCGGTTCATAGCTAATGCGATGTCAAAATCACGGGCATTTCCTGTCGTGTTATCATGTTTCATTTTTTTGGTTCTGTAGCATATTGTTGAGAAGATCCACCCCGTTTGCAATGGAATTTCACAAAAAATAGTCCAGGTTTGGCGCGTGGTCCACGCGAAGTGGACGTTGTCGCATCGCGGTTCGGCGGAGGTTGGCCTTAGGGTGACCCTTTCAAAGGGCAATGTGAAGCTAACTTTGCACCTACAAATTAGGGATTGAGTGGGTTTTTGGAAGTTCAGTTTCCCTTAGGACCTTGGGGAAGGGCATGGAATTGCTCATAGAAGTGGCACATGGAGCACGCAAATTTCACTGACGGACCATGATGAGACAGATGAAGGGGGGATACATTTACTATGCAGAATGCTGAATGCTACATGCACGTCTCTGTGGCAGATCTGCAGCGATCAAGGTTTGTAAGTCTGGATCATGTGATATGCTAGTGCATGCGCACATCCTGCACATCTAACTACATCGGATGCAAGCCTGCAGCTGTCGTGCCAACATTTGAGAGATTTTTGAGAGATGTTTACACAGATTCTTGGGAGGATTTTTGCACGAGTCCTTGTGCTGGCGCATTCTTGAAGCTAGTTCCTTGGTCGACATGGGCCTTGACCGGAAATACCTCAAGATGCAACAAGTTGGATCGTCACAGAGTGAGAGCATGCGCAGTGGCAGCGGGTTGCTTCGATGATTTTGTTCTGTTGTCGTTCCAATTGACATCAAAGGATGTAAATGGATTTGATATCTTACAATTTGGCCAACCTTGCCCCAAGCCCCGCAAGAGAAAAAGCTAGATAGAGATTCAAATTCTCGGCAAGTACAGTGAACAGGAATGGTGAGATCATCGTCAAGTAATGTCAGGTATTTCCTTTCACGGGATTTGACATTTTTTGACTTTGAATGCAACCCTCAAGGTGATGGTTTATGTTTGTTTACTGTAAATGTGATGAAAAATGATACTATGTTATTTTATGTTATTTTATGATCTCATCTCAAAGTCAATGTTTGACATCATCTGAGAAGAGTTTGTTTTGTAATATGTGTAAGAGGTCCCTCCTATGAATGGGCTCCCGCACAGATGACAGACGTGTTCAACCATGTGCTCAGGAATCCGTACTCGGACTGCCACCGAACCCTTGGTTGCGGCAATGTTGAGTGAATGGTGCTTGGATTTGACTAGAGAGCCAGAGTGAATGTCTTCTGAGGGTGTTTTGTTCTCCTCGTTGTTGGTTGTCCCACTTGTATTAATGGTTTGGTTGTGGCTGTGCTTTCCCTTTGCTCTTGCCACAGCAGGTGTGCAATGCTGAGCCCTGTAACTTGCTTGGATCAGGTTGGCTTATAGATAGGTATCTAAAACAACCTTTTCGAGGATCCAAAAAAACTTTTGTGAGCATCAAAAAAAAATTAAGATCATAGGACCAGAAGGAAAGAAGGGAGAGAGGAAGGACGGAAGAAAGGAAGGAACGAAGGAACGAATGAACGAAGGAAGGAGGATCGTAAGAAGGTAACAAACAAGCAAGCAAGAAAGCGAGGAAGAGAAGAATGAAGCAATGAAGCGAATAAACAAGGAAGGCAGGGAGGAAGAAAGGAAAAAACAAAAGAAACAAAAGAACAGGAAATGAAGAAAATTAAGAAGGCCTTCATAATCCACGCCTCAACCCTGTTTTTTTCCACCACAATAAGATTGTGGCAGTTGTGTCTATGTTGCCCTTGTTTTTACTTTGTGCTTGAGCCTTTGTGCCATCTACGCCAATCTATTGTCATGCTGCAATTCTAAAGCAGCATTGAGATTTTTGAAGTAGCAGTCTTGCACGCTTCAAATATATAGGTCCCGCATTGGTCCCGGTGCATCTGGGGGGGAGGCGCTGCGCACTCCGCCCCAACCGTAGCAGCCTTGCGCAGCTTCCACGCTTCAACGCATTTGATCCATTTCCCTTAATGAGATTTGTTTCTTTTGATGTGTGCAAAGTTTCTTTTTGGTTCATTTCAACTTGTTTGATCTGTTTATTTTATTGCGTGGATTTTCTGAATATACCCTCCCTGCTCATTAGATAGTGCTATGCTTATGTGATCTTACGTGATAAAATGATGTAAAATGCTTCTTATAGAGATCGCCAAAAATTGATTAAAAGGCGGGGAGAAAAAATGATGCACCCATAAAGTGCAACCACGAAAGCCTTGGCCCGGAAAATGCAACAAGAACTGTAGAAAAAGCAAGCAAAAAAATATGTTGTTCATTTTTTTACATTTGCTTCGCTGTTGTTGTTTCGCATGTTTCTCTTTTTTTTTTCGCATTTTCCTCAGGTTTTGCCAGTTTTTGAACTTTTGAAGCTCTATGCATTTTCTGGTTGCACTTTTACTGTTGGAATAAGCAGTACAGCTTGCCACATAATGCTATGCATATTGTACATACATTATGTGTTTATGATTGTTGATGCAATTTATAGACATTTACGCCATCATAGTATTGATATATGCGGTGTTTTCACATGTTTTAACCATCCCAACTTGTTGGATCTGGTGTCCATTAACGATGTGATCATCATTTGGGGTTAACATCCTTTCTCGAGGCTGGGAACTGCACCTTCTTCCCACTGTCTCTTGCGAGGCTGCATTTTCTACGAGGTCGGGTCGAGTGTTGTCAACTTATTTCTGACTCTGAAATGATGAATATCATATGATGCAATTGTTCCAGGAAACTAGTTTTGAAAAAAATCAGATTGTGCAAATGTAGGGTGGAAACTGACCAAGTCTTAAACAAATCCTTATAGGATTGGAACGTGTTGAGCGAACTTGATCGTCATGTCTCAGAAATGATACGGTATCGACGTGGAGATCATTTGAAGAAACCAATTGAAGAATTCATATAAATCCAACAAACCGAGGATCCACAAACAAAGGCAGTAGTGATTTAGGTCTTAAATGTCGTCTTTGGCATTGTGCTATTAACTACTTGTACTGGTAACTTGCAACTTAATTGTGGTCTTGCTTGCGTCCCTTGATGTCCCTCGCTTTGCCCTTGAGGCAAAGCTTGTTCTCCCGTTTCGTGATCCTGAAACTGGGCGTTTGACCGGTGTTGGCCATCTTGGCAGCGAAGGCTTCAGCAACTTGGCGACGAGTGCCAACACAGGGAATCACCCACGATGGACATATGGATGATGGCCGACATCAGACTATATACTGTAAACTAATTGAGCTTGGTAGTTGATTCCATGTTTTGTGGGGTTCTATTGGTCCCTACTATTTTTTATACAGCTATGTATGGATGAATGGGTGTTTATTTACAGGTCATTGATATGATAGGACAAGTGGAAGTTGTGATTAAACGTGAGTCACACACAAAACAAAGAGGGATGATTCGGTCTCGTGGGAATCATGTTGCTCCTGTTGCTGCTAATGAATGATACTTTTTGTCCGCGAACCCCCGGAACTTAAGGGGATAAAACTTGATATTCCAAATGTAAACCCATGGGCTCAACAAGGAACATACGAAATATCGGCTAAATATATGGATGCCTTGGAGAAATGCGGGTTGCCCAAGAATGGAAGGAAACCAAGGGAGACTCCCAACAATTTTGACATCGTAGCCCATAGATGTCCATAGATTTTTTCCTTGTGTGTGATCCAATATATCTACCAGGTATATGAAGGTACAACCAAAGGACCATCGATGGATGCCAATGGTGATTTCATACTCCCACAGCTTGACTGAGGTCTTTTGAGTCCCAATGCTCCAGTGGGTTGGTGGACCTATGACCCCTCTGAGTTGTTGGAGTCTACTGCATCACGCTGGGTACCCTTGGTCTACAAACGTAACTGAGATCAATGATGTGGCTTTGGGGCGAATTTTTTGAGCTTGGCCTTTTCTCAAGATTCGATTGAAATTGGTACATGACTTTTGGGCTTGTTATGATTTGGGGTTTGTTATGATTATGATGCATTTTGGCGGGGCTGAGGGCACCCGAAAATGATTGTGGAACTCGCGAATTTTGATTAGCCTTTAGCAAAGGAGTATTTGAATCATCCGCATTTAGGTTACAACTGACCTGCAGATGTTTCATTATGTTTCCATTTGAGATTGATTCATACCATTCATGTCATTTACCTACCGAATAGATTGAAATTAAATAGTTCATAGTTCATATCACTGTTTTCTGTTTTTGTCTTAGACCAACCGTGAATGCTTGGAATAGTCTCATGTTACCTCAGGTAACTGGTTGTCACCCGTGGTGTGCGTTGAGTCACCTGATGGAAGGATCTCTACTCAAGGCCCAAATTTGTCGTGGTAAGCTTTGGCCAAAAAAGACATGTCCCATGCACGGATTGCATATGATTGTATATCATTATAATTCTTTATATATCATTTATAGCGTTGTTTGTATCGGAGTTGCATGTTGTTGTTACATGATGTTACATACCACATCTGCAATCATTTGTGCAGGCTCTTGAAATAACACACAAAAATCGAGGATATCGAAATCTGTTCGTCAACGAATTCACAAGGTTGTTTCATCATTTTGACATTGTTTCATTGTATGATCGTACGAGTTTGGTGCTGCAGGCGACCCAAATATTAACCTCAGGGCTATGGAGTCCTATTCAGGCGAGTGGTCAAGATTTGATTCTTCAGACGCTGTTTGCAGATCTCTCTGAAAGCACTCGTCGATCTGTTTCCAGACATGTTTGTAGACTTTGACACGAGACGACTAAAACTTACTTCAAGTAAACGTGGTCATCTTGGAGCAGAGAAAGCATCTGAAAACATTGCGTTTTATGCGTTTTGCTGCAGGAGAAGAATTTGTGAACACCATCATGTCGCATAAGCACCTGAAGGCCTGACCTCAGTGGTGGCACACTGGATGACTCAGAACGGCGGTTGGCTTTGTCCTGTTGTTGTTGTTGTTGTTGTTGTTGCCGGGGTGAGGGTTTTGCTAGACTCATCAGCCTGAAGATTTGTTATATACATGATTTCAATTGTTTCAATACTGCACGTTATATATATATATATGTTTTTCAGTGGCAGATGGAGCCTCCTACCTGGAAATAGTGGATTCCACAATCAAGCTGTGCCCGCGCAAAAGGCCAGAAACCCTGTACTTGTCTCGGAAGTGCGGCGGCAAGCGAATGGAAGATGGGAGGAGGTGAAGCATTTTGTGTTTTGGAAGGGGTCCCAAAGCACGAAATTTCTGTGAATGTCCGTCAAGGATCCTCAAGGATCTCAAGGTTTGTTGTACTCACCAGTGCTTGGCACCAGTCTGCCTATATCACCCTGTGTCATCCAATCAGAGCCAGCTACACCATAAAGTCTGAAGGTATGAATTATAATCTTGCCTTGGTGCGAACAAATACCATTACAGGAGTTGATTGATGTTGAACAAGAGAAAGGCATCATGCATGCCACCTAAGAATGAATCGAAGATTAGAGTACTTTTGTGATTCATTTGGCCAACCCACTGTCAAATTCATCATCGAGCTCCAAGCCTCATTTTGAGTATATAGTTCAGAACCTCCGATCAGATGAGAAGTATTCACATCAGGGATCCAACATATCAGATATCATATGGTCATTTTATATCCTGAAAGTGGAACATCCAAGTTTTTGTTGGAAGAGGCTAGGCTTTATGTCAGTTCCTAAGAGGTGAAATCCACGTGTCAACTGCCAGGTGTCAAAAGGCTTCGTTTTACCTCCGAAATGGCGGATGGATGCACCTACGGAATTACCAGGAGAGTCGGGTTAAGTTTTTCTCATCAATGAAGTTGTAAGGTAAATTCCAACGTGCACAGCACTTATTATAACTTATACAAAAAGAACTTTTTCCGTAGAGTCTATTTATTGGGAATCTACCACCAGGTTTGTAGATCAGATACAGGTTGATTTGAACATTCATCCAAACAGGATCAAACAAGTGATGATACCCCACTAAGTGTACTGCACCTAGAGCAAGCCTTCAACATCCTTGAGAGAGTGGCTGAAAAGATACCAGGAAAATTGAAATCGGAAGCTTCTATCACACGACTGCAACGCGCAATGGTATCTTGGCAGCCAGGTCGATCGTCGGTCACCACCTTCCGAGGTTGATCCTTTTGATTTCAGGTTTGTCAAGTTGCAACCTCGCCATACCTCGCCTTCCCAGCAGATGAAGATTGATGCAACCTTTTTAAGATGATCACGGATGATCGTAGGTGTCAATCATTTGGGTACTCCTTCTAGTGTACCAGTGTACCATGCCAGTGGGGAACAAGTGTTTCTCTCCGTAGATTTGATCCTTTTGCAGGAACTACTTCTACAGGCTGAAGGTATTGAAGCATTTCTCCAGGTGCCTTTTAGTGCCAAGGGCATTTCGGTCGGTGCTGGCGAGACTCGCTGTTTCCATGTTCGCATTGGAGTCAAGCGTCAATTTTTTGAGTGGATCATCCAAAAAATTCCGAGTTTAAGTTTTGAAAGTATAATTTGAATTAGATGGTTTGAACATTAAGGGAAGTTACACCAAAATTGCGGCACTTGAATGCTATTTTTCTGGTGTATCCATAAAGTCATTCGACTTTTTAACGTTTTTTCTTCAAATGCTGTAAAGTTCTTCTGTTAACTTGTGTTAACCGCCCGGAAGTTTTACATCAAACGTCCATATGGCCTGGGTCCTAACCCGCAGGAAATCCCCCCGGCAGGTGGAGAATCTGGAAACGGCCGCCGAAGCGACGGAGCGCCGCTCCGCCGAAGCACAGAAACGTCGTGCTTTGGAGTTGTGGATGCCACCCAAGGCGAAGCAACCCTTGCCGATCACAGGAGTGACCCTTAGGGTTGGAGGTGAGATATGTAAGATGATATGACATAAAGGGGGGGGAATATGTTGTGCGGGAAATGTTGTACAAGATGATGATGATGATGATGATGATGATGATGATGATGATGATGATGATGATGATGAGGGATGATGATGATGATGATGATGATGATGATGATGAGGGATGAGGGATGATGATGATGATGATGATGATGATGATGATGATGATGATGATGATGAGGGATGATGAGGAAGGTTAAAGGGCATGGAGATTTTATGCAGATTTCATGGGGGAAGAGGGGATGTTATTTTGCTCACTTCTGCACAAACTGACAGTCACCTGAGCTCACACCTGGATCCATGTCTCAGCATCCTGCTACTGTTAGATGCTAGATGGCTAACGGGAATTTTTCATAGCGTGGGACGTGTGAATCTCTGCGTTGAACATAGCAAGCTACGAAGGACTGGTGGAGGTGCTGGAAGTACGCTGGGCAAGTACTAACGAAGAGGAGCTGTGTGACACTCGAGCCGCACTGTCCCTTGCAGACACTGAAGCTCATTGCAGCCACCCTACGGTCGAGATTTTCATGGCTATAAGCTACTTACAAGTTTTGTACTGTTTTGATCTGATGTCGCTGCTATTCCCTTCTAAGTGTAGAATGTTATGGACAGTAACTTGTTGACAATAACGAGCAATATGCTGTCACACATGTCATACCATGTTTGTTTGCATGCATTATTACGCTGCTTTTTGGAATGCTATTATTGTTGCTGCCGATGGTTTCTACAAGGCTGTTCCACTTGGCAGATACACCCAACGTGACGCAGACCTTGCGACTCAGCTGCCGGAATTTTAACCTTGACGTTCCAACTTAGTGTGTTTCAGTCAAAGCACTCTAGAACAACCTTTTGGCTGGAATCTTTGCAGGGCACAAAGTGCCCGAAATTCAACGTGTAAACCACACGATCTGTATCCATTTAAAAAGCTAGCCACCCTTCGCATTGATCCAAAAACTCGTTGTTATTGCCGTGCTGGGTCAAGGATCCACACTCTGTGGGACCTCTTCCAGCAATGCAGGTTTGGTGCTCAGAACCGACAGAACCAAGGAAGTCTTCATCCATTTGTCCAGGGTTGCTTGCCAATAGCGAGTGAACATGAAATGCAAGACGCAAAATGATGTTCGTTGCTAGGTTCAGTTCAACATGTGGTTTCGAAACTATCCCAAATGCCCTGCTGGCGGAGCCAGTCCAAAAGAACTGCACTTCCAGTTCCCAAAGTTTCTTGCATCAAACAAATCTCAACATACATTATTATCTAATACCACCGGTAAAGTAGATAGCGAAACTCCCTTGCATTGGTGTCCCATGGCCCCTGACAAACCTACCTTTCAGTAGGGATGCCAGCACCGGTTAGTAAGTTTGTGGAAAACACACGTTTTACGAACAGAAACTTTTGTTTTGGGAGTCGAAACAAAGGTTTGGCAGCTCCCGAAACCTTTGTCTCACGCTGCAAAACAAACCTTTTGGGAGTAGCGCTAGCGATCACCATCTACTTTTCACCTCGTAGATATGGACCCTGGTATGTAACCATATTGCTTGATGTATCTCACAGGTTCGATGCCATTGCAAAAGAGATCTCAAAGATTCATAATTCAGAAGGTACTGTACAAAATGATCATAATGACCACCATTGAGTCTCGGGGACCAACAGCCTTAGGCAACCGCGGCCTCTTGGCCACGTGCTGCTGGATACTGCACAACGCTTGCTGCGGCGCCGGCCGAGTCATTTCGATCGGCCTTTGGATGCAGAAACGGAGGCGACAAACATGGAACCTTTTGAGTTTGGAAAGATCCCCTTGGAAATGAAGCCTTTATGCCTCCATACAGGATATTTGATGTACATGTCAAACACACACACACATATATATATATATATATATATTTAAGTTATC